>VZTQ01010755.1:794612-882291 GCA_013400755.1 Pelecanoides urinatrix | reverse complement strand
TTTTTTTTTTTTTTTTGAAATTACAGTCAAAGGGGTTTGTGTTTGAATCCCTTTGGCTGGATTGATAATGGCATTACATCTTACCTGGGCAGTAATGAAGGATACAAAAAAAAAAAAAGCTTCTAACGTAAAGTTTGGACCTTACGACTTATTTACTGTCCTGGCAACAGGCCAGATTAATTCAGGGTGTAATTTCGTGGACTTATGAATTTCATCAAGCTGAGAGGTTGACTGTATAAAACAGTTGACAGGTATCAGTGGAGGGGTGATCCTAGGTCAGCCCTAACCATCAATAGAGACACCCCCTGAGGCTCTTCACAGCACATTCCTCTACCCCGGCCCTGCCTGCAGAGGGGTTTTTTGTTGTCTTTGATGTTTTGCTCCGAAATCACAGCGCTGCAGGAACTTCACTTTGCTGTGCACGCATTTACCTACAGGAACTGGATGAGCTGAAAGACTAGTAAAGAATTACAGTGGTGGTCTTTAGATGTCCCCCTGAAACCTGGTAATTTGGTGCCTTGTCAAAATAGATTTGTGGTCTCAGCCCACTTTTCTACAGAGATACGATCTACATTGCACTTTTGGCAGCACCACTGGGGATCTTAGAGGAAAGTCAAGTAGCACTTAAACTGCTGGTCTCAAATGCATCTCCAAAGATTAGACATGCGATAGTCATGCAAAAGATGCATTACCGGGGTGAAGCACTACTGCTGCGTTGGAGAAGCAGCTGGCCCACCCCAAGCTTTGGCGACTCCTTTACTGCCAGCCAAAAGGAGACAAATGGTTGTTTGGCTGGGCTGTGTCTGTCTGCAATTTCTAAAGAGCTAACGGAGCTTCTTGGCTGAAATCTCAGTGTGATGTTACTGTTTATCCATATTACGGGCTTGTGTTTAAACATCATAATGATCCCGGTAATATGTTTCCAGCTGCTCACCATCCTGGATAGCCAATTATTAAAAATAAACTTGCATAAACACGACATTTCTTTCGCACAGCTCATCTGTTTTGCCTGCATGCTCCTGCTAAGAGGTCACCCAGCTCTGTTTGTCACATCGTTGTCTGTTCCTATGGGAATGACTTCCCTACCATCAGCAGATGATTATGTCCTGGGGCTGCGACCAGGTGGTGAAGAAGAGGGAGACAGCACAGAAGGAGGTAGTAGACTCAAAAAGATTTTTTGTGTACATACATTTCTTCCGTATTGCTTAGGGAGACGTTTTCTCCCCTATACTGAGCATTGATGTCCAGCTTGATGATGGCTTTCAACAGTTGGGCTGCTGCCTCCTGAACTTCACTAGAAGTTCATTGGGTGAGTGGAGAATGGAGGAAGATTAATTAAAGTGATCTGAATGGTTAATCTTTCTATTGGAAATGATTGTCTATGGAGTAGTATAGCAATATATCATTAATCTGGAAAGGTCAGTTATGAAGAAATATTGATTTCAGAAGTTTGGTTTGATTACATCGCTGTAAAGTGTGACATTAAAATCCCAGCTGTTTGCGTCTCTGGTCTGAGATCAATGGAAAATGCAGGTTTGGATTTGCTTCTCATTTTTTGTTTCTTTTAAAAAAAAGACAAAGAAAAAGAAGAAAGTATTTCCAATGGCATTAACTACCCAGAGTAAATTGTTACTTGACGGGGGTTGACGGTTGGTTTCTATTAAAAGAATACTGTCAAAATGCTTAGGCCCAACATTTATAATCAAGCTGAAGGAATTTCCTGATGATTATTAAGAAAAAGTTTTGCACCAAGATCCTTCCCTGATGTCCATGAACGTCAGCCGGGCTGTGACCACCAGGGCAAAGCTGCCCACAACACCTCTGGGACTGGCACAGTTTAGAAAGGTGGGTAGGATTTCCAGTGTATTACTTATAAATATTTCAAGGAAACATTCACAGACATTTCTCACTTTTTATAGCCAGTATCACAATGTTACAATAGCCTCGAAGCCCATTTCTAAACAAAGCCCCAGTGAAAGAGCATTATTCATTAACTGTTCAACAGCAGTCTTCTGCTGGGAGAAGGATTAGACTCATCATAATCATCTCCTCTCTTCCAAACCAGACACAAAGCAGACTTCAGCTCACACGCAGGGAACGCAGATTTTCCAACACCAACCCCTGACATCGTACCACGGGACGAGCCGGACCCCCGCCGTACTGGCGCCTTAAGCCCAGGGCGCAGGAGAAAAGCCCAGACCGTGGGTCTGGGACTCCCACCCACAAACAAAACCTGCCCCACGCGCTGCCTGTTGGTCACCAGCTGGCTGGAGATGCTCGGAGGAGCCCACTGCTTTCCCCCATCTTCATTTGGGCTGCAAGAGGCAGGTTCCTACCTTGCCTGTCTTCTCTCTGTGTATCAGCGTGGATGTTTTCCGTAGCACATGGTTTCACAATGTTGGGGGCATGAGGGATGCACAGAGCAAGGAATCCCTCTGTGCAGGTTTGTTATTAGGTTAGCTATTGCTGACACTTGAATTTCACCTGCAAAATCCAGAGCAAGGGCTGAATTGGGAAGGCAAAGGTGGTGAAACCGCCTCACGTACCTCTCGTTTGATTCAGCAAAAGACGACAGACTGTTTTACAGTGCTGCAGCAGCGCGATATCCCATAGAGAAAGCTCAGTTCCAAAAAGCACTTTGCAGAGAAGCATTTATAAAGTGGCCGTGAACACGAGCCAAGGAGAAGGGCGAGGCAGAACCAGGGGTATGTGACCAGGGACGAGAGCTGCCCTCCTTGGAGAGCTGGGGATGGAAACCCGAGCAGGCAAAACCCACCCCTGGTATGGTCCTACTGGAAACTCCGGAGACAATATCACCAAGTTACCGCCGAGTGTTTAATCGTGGTTGTTTCACAGGGTGAATGCGTTTTCTTACTGTTTATTATTCTGCTTTTGCCATGTAACCTGCTTCACTAAAAGCCTTAAATGAAACAACTGCCATTAAAAAACCATCAAACAGGATTTTATAGTTCTCCCTTTTGCTGCGAGGACCTAACAACTTATAAAAATTTATTTTGTGCTGTGCTCAGTTCCATTAAAAGGCTACTGGGGTTTATTTTTAGGTTTTATCTCAGCACTGAGTTACCTAGCTTGTAACAGTCAAGGTTTTGTTTTGTCACCTCAAGGCCTAATCATAGTGGGATTTGCTGACATTAAGAGTCAGCAAATATATCTACAGGCATTAGCTATGTAGAAATGCTTTCAACTGACATGGGGTATACAAAGGGAAAGAGGATTGCACGCTCTCTTCTGGTGCGAACGCTGGGAAAGGAATAATTATCTCACATCAACATCCTAATTTCCAGCACTTTGATCAGAACGCTTTGAATTGTAAATATTGCAAAAAAAGTGTCATCTATCAGTTTTAATGAAAGGGATTTTTGCCCACAGAATGCCATGTGTTAAACCGGAGAGGTCTGAAGTCATCTCCCGACTGGCCCCGAGAGGCTTTGAATGCTCCTTCAAAGCGGAGGCTGTTGTCAACGGGAGCACAGATCACAGGGGTGAGGCACCGGGGATTGCCACTGCTGGGAAGTGCTAACTGCAGCCCAAACCCGGCTCTTTCCAGCAAAAGCACGCACTCAACTTTTCAAGATGTGGCTCAGCCCCACTGAAGCCAACGAGGCTGGAGCCATCGTGGTTTAGCTGCTGGGCTGCAGGCGGGGAAAGCTGCGCTGGCAGCGAGACGTGGCACGTCCAAAAGTGAAGCCGAGGTGTTTGTAGCATGGGCAGGAGCACCCAGCCGGGCTTAAACTAGCTGGAGGGTAACAGCAAAGGCAGAGAGGCTACTGCGGGGCACAAAATAAGGCTGTGCATCTCCAGTCCCCAAAGGCCTTGTACACAAGGCCATCAAGGGGGAAAATGAAAGATGTAAAATCAAATCCCCAGCGCTTTTCAGCATTAATACGTATTTTATACAAGTCATCTTCATTTGTACTCTGGGGAGAGGAGCAGCCCTGCATGCGTGTTTGTACAGCACCCAGCACAGGGCACCCATCCCACCCCAGGGCTGCTGCCAGCACCACCCAGTGCACATTGCTGCAAAAACCCGTGCACAGGTGACCGAAAAGTGGAGACAGTAGAAAAGGGCAGAGTTTCTACACTGGTTGGGGCAGCATAAGACTGTACTGCTCACACATGAGCGATTCAAGGACTCGTTCACTGACTTCAGGGTGTCACAACAGGCAGAGAAGAGATGGACCAGATTCGTGGGGCACCAGTGAAAAGGCTGCGAACAGATGCAAGAGCAGGCTTGGGTTTGGGCAGGTAGGTTTTGTGGGAGAGTGTTTCTGAAGTAACACCACACGTATGTCCTCTTACTTCTACTCTTCCTGAGCATCCATCACCCATCACTTCAGAACACAGTCCAGTCCGACCCAGGATGGCAGCAATGGTCTGTCCTGGGATCACAACCGCAGCCAGCAATGGTGCTTTTAAAGACAAAACCTCATCGACACCAAGAGCAGAACCATATCTTCCATCATGTTTGTCAAAATGTGGTACTTTGTGAGTTTTCCTATAATTTTCTAAGCGCACACATGGCCAAAATGATATACAACCCTGATACCATGGCAACCTTACTCAGATGTTTACTTGACATATGAATTATGCAAGCAACTAAGGTTTTAAATCATCTTCTCCTGCATATTCGTCTGTCACTGCGGCATCCTCAGGCCTCCACGACCACAGTCGGCCCCGGGGCTCTGCAGTGGGTATCACTGGGGACCAGTGATGCTCCTTTTGCTGTGAACGGGGAGCATCCACGCAGCAGGAGTGGGAGCCGCTCGCAGCCTCCCCAGGCAGAAAGGCTTGTGCATTGAGAACTGCCTAGTTTTTTTTTCCATGAAGATGTGTTAATTAAAAAGATTAAAGCCACATGTTAAAACACCAGCTGACAGGTATAGTTCCCATCCCCCCTGCTCCCTTGACATGATCGTGAAGTGTTAACAGCAAACGTCAGTCCTAGAAGACTGTAAAAGTCATCAGCTTATAGCTATTAATACAGCACAGTGGTTGGGGGGGCCTTTAAAGAGCATATAGCATTAAACCTCTAGCTAGATATTAAGGGGATTTCTTAACCTGTAAAATTATAGTTATGTGCAAAAGAGGGGAGGGAGGGAGGGGGGCTTAATTAAAAATCCATACTTAGCTGGCACAACACTGTACTTAAGGGCTCTAGAAGAAGCCATTTAAACAGGTAAAATACTGCCCCAAATGCAGAGATGTCTCCTGGATAAAGAGGCCCTTTGTATCTTTGATGTCCTGTAAGTGCCATTCTCTTTAATTTTCTCTTTCCTAACAGCCATAAAGGATATTTTAAATGCATGAGGGACACTCAAGCCGCAGAGGCTATGGCACAGGTGTCCAGCGCAGTGAAATGTTCCTGGAATGGACTCCGAGAAGGGCAGCGGCCGTTCAAAAGTCAAAGGAGCCTGTAGAGATCCTGGAGGGGACGAATTCCTACATAGCTTTATTTCCTACTGGCGGTACGACACCACCTGTGAGACCACAGACAAGGGTCCTCTTCTCCTAAAGGCTCTGCAAAAGGATGGTCTGTATGAAAAGGCAGTCCGGAATAGCTTGCATTGTGAAGGTATGTATGCTATAGGGAAGCCCTGCCCATATAGCCGTGGCTCTCCAGTGGGAATGCACAGTCTGCTGGCAGAGGAGCAGCACTACAACCCCAGCAGCATCAGATGGGGGAAAACGATCCACTTGGGCTGGTTTAGAAGTTACTTTTCTGAATTGTGGTCCCCAGTTGTACCACCACACTCCCTCTCTGCTGCAAGCCTCGGCAAAACAGGCAAAAGCAACAAAACCATCAAAGATGGATCTAAGTGTTGAATTAAGGGTTCGAGCAAATGCAATTTTCTTGTTACTGTAGCAGGCAAGGCATGCGCTAATCACGAGTTACCAGCCCAGAGCTGCGCTAGCATCCCTTTCTCCTGCACCAGGAGCCCGGCTGGCACAGCGGTGTTAGGTAGGACATGTGTTTTCCTATGCTCTCTGCTGACGTATCAGCATCAGCAATCTAGGCCAGGCTTATATATAAGGTAGAGTGGTAGATGAATATACTCAAACACAGGAAAACAAGGCGACACCAATGTCTACCCGACTTGCACAGTCCCAACGTACGGTAGCAGAAGCTGTAGGACCAAATATAGCTTCTCAGCCAGACTTTGATACAGCAGTTTATACCAGCAGAAGGTCTCATGCCTCCTACTCTGCTGAAGGCGCAACTGTACATATGACCCAGCTTACAAAGGAATTCCACTCATTCATTTATTCTTTGGAAGTGGATATAACCAGCCCATAAATTATGCATAGTTTCTAAAACAGTCTGGTTTGAACTGAGAGGAAACACATGCAAATGAAAGCTGATGACTTCTCCAACTTCAAAAGATGGGATTAATTACAAGAAACAATAAACATGGTTCACACGAGACTTCCCAGTGCAGGATGGGAATCCCCAAATCCAGAAACGATCCCTGAGACAGAGAGACTATCTTCATCTGACTCAGACACCTGGGCAAAGCCGGTAAACTTTAGAGTTGAGATTTCTTCTAAGTCAATGGAAATCAGGTTAAGGCCTCATTTAAATGGGGCTTCTTCTTGTAGACAGAGGTCTTTGAATGAATATTGTATGTCTGCACAGCTCTGGGCCCTAGAGGGTGGACAACATCTGTACCTAGGAACGGGCTGTCATCTAGTCTGACCCATACAAGCAGAGCATCAAGAGGTCTTTATCTAGTAGTCCACGAGAGAAGATACAGGTCCAGCTGACAGTAAGACAGCAGCACTCGCTCACACCGGTCTTCAAACGTACCTTTGCTTTAGTGCAAGAAAGAGGAGAGTCAGGGTGGGGTCTCCATCACCCTGTGCTACCTGCAGTCATTTATGTGGGTGCAGACAGGCCCGGTCAGCAGACACCCACACTGCCTTGGGGTGACAGTACGAGCGGTGTTTTGGAAGGTTTCTGCCGGTAGCATCGAACACAGTCCCCATAAACAGAGAAACTGAGGTCTCTGTGGGAAGCGTCTGATTTTAGAAAGCAAAAGGCAAGAGCAGGAATTAGGATTTTGGGGTGCAAGGGGGATCATGAAACCTGGGTCCCATTCCTGCTCTTTTCATTGCCTTTCAGAAGGACCTTGAGCAGACGCTTTAACCTCTGTATCCTATAAACCGGGGTAATAACGATGCTGTTGTATCCTGGAGGTGCCCAGAGACTGCGAGAGCGAAAGGCATGGGAGCTGGGGAGAACTTTTCTCATTACCTCCAGCCTCAACAACATATCATAAAGCAGTCTTTTGTGCTCATTCTTCAGAGACTGCCTCTAGCATCATTTTCCTTGCAAGTCATTGCCCCCTCCTGCACAGAGCCCAACAAGGACTACCAGCGGACGCCTTTGCAAAGTGCTCATACACCTTCCAGAAGCTGTCAGCTTTGCAAGGAGTAGTCTGGCCATGTAAATAATATGAGAAATAGCAGGGGAAATGCCACCAGACAAAATACTGCATATGTCAAGGTATTAGAAATCCTAGAGAAAAAACGTCCTCACGGTTTAATAGAGAAGATCAGACAGAAGTTATGTTTGTCTTTTTCAGCAAGATTGGATTATAAATATAGTCAGCAGAGGCTTGGGACACGGGGAGCTCTAGATGGCATTGGGATGTGTCACTTCTGACACTGGCAGGTGACACCTTCACAAACCTGGTTCGCTGTCACCAGCCGCACGCCGGGAGCAGGCAGAGGATAGAAGACAGGAGTTTGCAGGGGAGCCAAGGGGCAGGCAAAGCAATTACAAAGTTATGTATGTCTGGCTCTATCCTGTGTTTTACCCCAATAGCTAAACAACGTTAGATTGTATCATAAGATGGAGGAAGAGCTGCCAGCTCAAGCAATTTCATGAGGTCATGACGCAGCCAATACATCTTTGATGTGCGCAGGATGCATCTGCTTTCTGCAGCCCACAAACCTGTTTTTTCTGCTCAACAACTCTGGAAAAGATTTTCCAAAGTATTTAGAGGATTTATGGCCACACGCTCCTTCAAAATGAGCTCTGTGCCCACGTGTGCTAGGCAGGTGGTTGTGTTCTGCTGAAGGTATTGGTACCTTGTGGAGTTTGTGCTCATCAGTCAACAGGATTTATGCTCCTAAAGCTCTTAGGTGCATATAAATCTTCTCCAGGGTAAGCCTTGATCTTCTGGTCAGATCCATGTTGAGAAGTCATGCAGAGTCTCAGAAGTCAGTAGGACTTTACATCACATGAATGGTCTTCTATTAGCTCAAAATTGGTATTGAGAAGGGGATTAATTTAACAGCAATTCAAGCTGTTTCCATTTCCTATCAAGCCTGTAATATCAGGGGATAGTGTTTAAGTCACTTCTAAGGAATATTTGACCTATTAATGGCAAATGTACTAATAGCCATATCATGAGTGATCTGTTCGCTGCTTTCAATTCACCAACCGTCACCACTTACCCTTTTCCTAGGAAGAATACCTCAGTTCTAACAGAAGGATGGTTTACTCAAAGAGGTGGATAGATTAGCTGGAGGGATAGGCAGCGGATGCAGAGAGATTAAACTGGTTATTAATTTAATGTGTCACTTCTGGAAGACAGAGGTGGCTGGATACTCTCCCCCTGCCTCACACATCCTCCAGCTACAGGGATGCTCAAGCTGGGGAAATGGAGATCTATTGGTGAGACCTGGTCACTGCCATCACCGTACTGCAGCAGTCCCCAACCACACAGCTGCGTGACAGTGGTCACCTGTGACCCGACAGCAGATGACACCGTCCCCTACCCGCCTTACCCTTGTCCGCTACAGAGCGGCGAGGGCTGGAGTGTGTTGCCCTTCCCCAGGGGAGATGTGTTACAGAAGCATCCTTGCCATGCAGAAACCTGAATTTTCTGGTATTACTCCCGACTGGCAGTCTTTCCTGTGTTGTGACTAATAACTAGGAAGCAGAAGTTTGAGGAGAAATCAGAAAAAAGAAAATTGACAGTATCCTCAACATGGGAAGAAGTTTCTTGCACTCACACAAGACTTAAGTTCAATTACTTGCTCATTATTGAACAGGCAGACACATCCTTAATCCACTCTATAACTCCCAGTAAGAAATTAAATTCGTTCCTAGCCTGTTGTCACGATAAGACTATTCTATTAAGGGTGGAGATAAAATATGTTTTTAAACAGTAATATAGAAGATTTCAGAATAGCTCAACGTTTTGATTCACAGTAAATGCTACTTGCAAACCAACAACCCAATCTCAAGCCAGCAGCTCAGAGACCCAACGCCCATAGACACGCAATTGTGCGCAGAGATAACAGTAAAATCTGTGAAGCCACCATATAGCCAGAGAGCACATTCAGGCGCCGAATGCCCTGTTGTTTGACTTTCACTAATATTGTTTAATTATATTGCTATAGAAGGCAAGAATTCCCATTTGTCGGCAACTGGGAAAGTGCTTATGGTGATGATATTGTTCCGCTTGGGTGGCCTGTGCCTGAAGGTAATCTTTCAAAAGCAGCTGCTTTAAGTGTTAGTTAAATGGTACCAAGGGATTCGCTTGACACAGGTGTCATGTTTAATCTCATTCATATATCAATAAAACTGGTACCATATGTGCAGGTTGGTTGGCAGCACTGAACCTCTGAGACAATCAATATTTCCATTAACAGACTCATCCTCTCTGGTCAAACCCAGGCTCCCAACTTCAGGCATTCCCAACCCGCCTGCTTCTAACCTCTGCTTTCCAGTCCACTCTTCAAACATTTCTTCTCCGGAGAGCACACTGCAGGCACCTCAGTATTGCAGCTTGGCTTTTATTTGTGCACTTCCCCCAAAACACATTAACAAGTAGCAGGGAAGCGGTGGCGGTCAAGGTTTAAGTATATGCTGTTTCTACAGCATGTTTATCCCACGCTTTTCAGCAGAGGCTCTCGGAGCACTTTGCAACCTGCTCTATCCTTGCACTCACAGAAAGGTTAATGGTGGCTGAGAAGGGGAAAGTCATTGCCCCAGATGTGCCGAGGATGGCCAGCAGACTGCCTGGAAATCCCGACTCTCAGCGTACGGCAACACAAGTTACTGCGGGTACAAGAGGCAGTGCCTTTACAGCTCGCTGGCGTTCCACAGCTGCTCGATACACTCTCTGCTCAGAAATGCCAAGCGGCTTTTGTTAGGTTATGTTTTCTCTCTAACAGCTTTCCCCAGGATAAAGCTCTGCTGTTTGCAGAACTTTAGTGAGATTTTAAAATTTTTTTTAATATAGTGGTTACTTGTATGTCTAAAACTCATACTAATACCTGAACTTTTGAAGTTTGGGAAAAAATGGTCCCTTTCTAATGTATCTCTGCAGGTTTTGGTAGAGTTTAATTTTCTTCCCAGTAGCTGGCATGGGGCTGCGTTTTGGATTTGTGCTGACCACAGTGTTGATAACACAGGGCTGTTTTCGTTCCTGCTGAGCAGGGCTGACACAGAGTCAAGGCCTCTTCTGCTCCTCACCCCCCCCCACCAGCGAGGAGGCTGGGGGGGCACAAGGGGCTGGGAGGGGACACAGCCGGGACAGCTGACCCCAACTGACCCAAGGGATGTCCCACACCATATGGCCTCATGCTCAGCATATAGAGCCAGGGGAAAAAGGAAGGGGGGACGTGCAGAGTGATGGCGTTTGTCTTCCCAAGTCCCCATTACACGTGATGGAGCCCTGCTGTCCTGGAGGTGGATCATTCCCTGCCTGCCGATGGGAAGGGGTGAATGAATTCCTTGTTTGCTTTCCCTATTAAACTGTCTTTATCTCAGCCCACAAGTTTTCTCACTTTTACCCTTCTGATTCTCTCCCCCATCCCAGCGGAGGGGAGTGAGCGACCTGGGGTTTACCCACGACAGTCTCGCCCATCAGCCTGCTCCCTTCGCTCCTGGCAGGAGCGGTGACAAGGACAGCCCAGCCCAGGGAACCCAAATACATCTTTCATTTGGATACAATAACAAGGGTCACTTTTTTTCTGACATACTAATTTAAAATTAGGCTTAGCGACTCTTAAAGAACCTGATCCAATGCATTACGGGCTGATTTACCTACCAGTAACAGTCTCTCATCAAGCAGAATAGCGTGGCCTGAATAAACCAGGACAAAAATAGCAGGAATGCTAATGGCAGCGCATTGGCAGAGCCGTATGTGAGAAGTTAGCACAGAATCTTTTTTAGCTGAGACTGCTTCTCACGTAGGTGAGTATAGAAATTTACAGCTTAAAAATACACTTTATAAGGTTATTCTCCTTGGCCCCCACATTTGTTTCACTTGGAGCACGGGGCACTCCTTCCACAATTGGGCAGAGGAAGACGCGCTGGTGGATGTGTGCTTGGATGGGGTTCATCTCTGGACAAGCCACCTGACAAACCCAATCCCTAATTTAGCACGAGAGACAGATTTAACACTCCCAAATGAAATGTTAATGCAGGAACAATCCCCTGTAACATCCGCACCATAAATAATTTACTTTCCTTCCAAGCGCTGAGGAAGATTAATGGACAGTTTTTTGAAAAGAAAAAAAATCAGGTTAAAACATTTGCAGGCCCCAGTGTCATTGCAATAACAGGCAGCATGTGTAAACACTGCAAGGACTGTATCCATTTAGGAGCGGCTGGGAGACCACACAGTGCAGGAGAGGCACCGATGTGCAGAGCTGCCCTTTTTATGGAGGGGCCGCTTTGAGTTTCCATTTGGAGCCGGGAGAGGCGGGGGATTCACTGGCCAGGTTCGAGGCACCAGTTATTTGTTATGATGAACTCTCCGAAACGAAGAGATTAAAATAAGTCCAAAGTGTTTCTCTGACAAATGTTAAACGTCACCCACAAGATTTATAGCACTTCTGTTCCCCCTCCAAAAGCTTTTAGTTCAGTGGCAGAGGTTACCCAGGGCTTGTCCACTGGCTGCTGGCTTTATAGTTTTAGCACTGGCCAGAGAGTAATCTGAAGTTTCAATAATGAGTAATAGCACTTTCAGCTCACCATCATCATTTGTCCTACATCCATTATTGTCCTAAGAGACCAATCTCGCTGATGTAAATGGTGCTGGCAGCTGGTGTGTCAGCATTTCGCACGTCTGCAGCTGCTGGGCCGCGCTGGCAGCAGCTCCTCGCCCTCTACGAGCCTCCCCTCGCTGCCCGGGGACTGGGATGTCCTCCCCGACATCGCTGTGGTGGGCAGCCTGCAAAGGGTGCCTTTGCTTCAGTATGGTGGTCTGCAAAGCTTTATTTTGGGAGGGTTTCTGCTCTACCCTTGAGACTGCTGTGCTGCAATGCAACGGGAGTGGTTGCTCTCCCCTTGTAAGTGTTGCTGCAATACCTCAAAAAAAAGCATTTCCTCCGCTTTCCATCCTTTCTGCCCCATCTCACTTATCCCTCTCCCTGCTCTCCTCCTCTCCTTCCAGGGGACAGAAAGGATTAAACCAGCAGCAGCTCGTTCGTGAGGAGTGTGCAAGGGAAACCAGGCATCCATGCTCAGGTCTGCTCCCAGGGCTGGACGGAGCTGCTGGGATGGAGACATGGGCTGAGGGCTGCTGACAGACGAAGCTAACATCCCTCACGCTGGGGTACACGAACAGCCAAAGGTGTCCTGCAGCCTTGGAGGGGGCTCCCCCTTCCCCGCTGCCCTAAATCCACATGCCGCAAGCCCAACCACCACCTATCACAGCCCGCAAACTCTCCAGTGGATAATCTAACTGTATAAACAATTCTTAATTTTCTTTTCTTGTTCACTTTTTAAGGAGATGGCGGCTGTTCAAAATAACATCAAACAGCCCGTGCTGCAAGATCGTGGCAGACAACGCCGCAGCCAGCAACGCTCCCGCTGCCGGCAGCGCGTCCTGCCAAAGGGACGGCAGAAGGCAGGGATCAGCAGAGAGAAAATCTGGGTTAGGTGGGGTGTAGCAGGTCTTGTAAAGTGGAAAAGGAGACACCAGGCTTCCCTAAGCACGGCTGATCTAGGTTACCCAGCTAGCTGGAAGTTCTTTCATCCCTCAGTTAACATCTCTTCATGTTTGCATCATGAACTGCATGAGTTGTCCTTACGTTTGCCTCAGTTCGCATCCAAACTGCTGCTTTGAGTATTCTCACATCCCCCTTTTCCCTTCCTCCACACTCATCCAGGTCAGGGTGATACAGCCCAAATGCATGTGTTCAGCAGAGCAATCAAACAAGGATAACAAGCCACCATGGACAGCAAACCAGTCAGGCGGCTCCACAGGTGCAAACTTCAGATGATGGACCAGCTTTCCAAAAATCATTAGAAAACTGAATCCGACAGCATAAATCACCAGCCTCCCAGCTATCACAGGGCTGGCTGGACACCCACAGGTCAGCTCTATTTCCCAGATGGAGAACTTAATCACCCCACTGCTAGTCTGTGTAATTACAACAGTTATGAATCTTATTCTTTACCAACCTCTTTCAAATCCAGACCCTGGATTTGACTTGCTAACCTCATCAGTACACAGCCCTGTCAGACACCATGGTAGGTAGATTTTTTTAACCTAGTAATAAATCAGGTGCAACTCAAAAGCTTGTCTCTACTAAGTGTGGGTGAAGACCTTCTGCCCAACACTGCTGACCCTGGAAGTCAGACCAAGACAAAACTGGTATTTCCAAGTTAGCACAAATTTGGGAGCAGGTTGTTTAGCTTCTTCCAAACAGTGCACCTGAGCATCCCTTTTAGCTTTCCTCTCCTACTAGGAGAACTAGAAAAAGCTGAGATGCTCACATGCCCAGAAGACCCCAGGAACTAGGGCTTTAAAGTGAGTTGAGAACTTCAGACAGCTAAAAAGCCATATTATGAAGTCTGCGTTAGACCTTACTGACCAGGGACAGAAAACCCTTTAGACTACCAAACAAAAATATCCCTGCACAAGGTCTATCGTACCCCATCTGCTCTTTCAGATCCAGAATTAATGTGGTTAGAAGTCTAGATTTTTCCTCCTTTAAGTGATCTGGGATCACTCAGCTGTTTGAAGGCCAACTAGCAGCAAGTGAACAGGACTCCCCGGTCAGAAAGGACTGCACATCTCCGTGTGACTGTCAGACTCCAAAGTGTCTTGAATTAGAAATTAATCCTCAAAATTAGTCATCTTGGGTGATGTTGTGTTTGTCTCCATCAGTATTTAAACAACAAGAAAAATTTATTAGGAGGAATAATAAGAGTTATACATCTACTGTCACACCAGGACCTTTTCACACAGTGTTGAAGTTGTACAAGTCCTTCCCAGTAAAGGCTTTGTTATATTTTAAGACAACTGAACACAGTACTAATAATCATCTGGCTCTGAGGCTGCAGACAGCCTGGTCAGTCATACTGGGAAAGCCACCCTGCAGCTCGGGCTCACAGGCTTGTGGCTGTGCACTTGCACGCATCTATCCACCCCTCTTCATAGCACAACCCGAATAATCCCTTGGCAGCTCTTACCCGGTAAGTTATTCAAGATTCTTCTAGTTTTCTAGCAAAGCTGTCAGTTTGTCACTAGAATTGGGAAAAACTTACAAAATCTTGGAAGCATTCAGAGTGGGGTAGGCATCTCCTTCCACCGCTCTGGGGCAATATATCCCATTAGCTTGGGATCCCTGATCTCCACAGCCCTGACTGAATCACACTTCTGCAAGGCAGCGCTCTCCCAGGCAGATAAGCAGATGGAGAAAAACCAAACACCATGGAAGACAAACATGAATGCCTCATTCATGTGAATGAGAGATACACCCAGCAAGCTCAGGTTGTGGGCATCTGATCCTGCATTGCTTTCCTCTAACATTGTGTTATTTTGTTGATGGGGCTAGATTCAATCAGATTTCTCTCCCCACCATTCATCCCTATTCCCAGGGGTCAGCATTGGGGCACATCTGGACAACCACAACTTGTTAGGCTGAGCCATCTCTTAAAGGGCTCAC
This sequence comes from Pelecanoides urinatrix, assembly GCA_013400755.1. Taxonomy (NCBI): domain Eukaryota; kingdom Metazoa; phylum Chordata; class Aves; order Procellariiformes; family Procellariidae; genus Pelecanoides; species Pelecanoides urinatrix. The sequence continues at coordinate 867,351 of VZTQ01010755.1, read as the reverse complement.
CTTATGGTCCCATGTGCCACCAAATAGCCCCTGATCTTCCAGCCACCTCAGGCGATGCTGATCTCAGGGGTGTCTTCCCCTGGTGCAAACCCCCCAGTGCTGCTTGCCATGGAGCAAGGATAGAGGAAGAAGTTGGGTTTTGTGTAACCATCCCCAAACTTGATCTTCAGGTGGGAACCTGCTCAACAATCAAGAACACCTTGGACAACAACTGAAAGGACAGGGATATCTTTCCATAACCATTTGCTCAGACCATTGCTACAAGGTGCTTTTAGGTGAGGCAAAAAATACGGCAAAAGATTTTTTGTACACCAGAGTTACAAATGCGGGTCCAGGCTGAAGCCACAGGGCTTGGAAAGGGAAAGAAAAGAAACTTGACAAAAAAGGGTGAGGGATATAAAGCAGCAAGGTTTATATTTGAAAGGAGGTGCGCTAATTCATGCCAGTGAATGATTTAGCCTATCTGAAGTATCTGACCACTGCTTAACTATTGAACCAGCCAGTCTTAACTATATTGCTTTCTGTGGTATGACTGGGACACATATGCTACAAGAAGAGCCTTTGGAAGTTGGTTGAGACAAATCCAAGCAGAGTCTGTAAAACAGCTCTAAGATCCTAAAAGACTTACTGGAAAGGAGAGCCCTTTCCTGCTCCAGCAGGTTGCAGAACTATCAAGCAGATACCTTGGAGGGTCAGTTCCTTCTGTGCAACTCTTATCACCATGGGGTTACAGAAACCAAGTCACTGCAGCTTCAAGCAGACCTTCTCATCAGCTAAGCCACAACAGCAACACAGAGTGGTTGGACAGTGGGCTGTATCCCTGGATAAAGCAAATCAAAGCAGCAACTACTATAACGCTTCCTGATTACCCATTTCAATAAAGAAAGCCTTTCCCTTTTCTCATCAGCTGTATGCTTACAGGTATATATGATGCAAGTCCAAATGCAAAGAAAAGTTCCCATTGAAGCAAATTAAACCACACATGAGCTGCAGAATGTGCTGGGATTGCAGATTGCAAACCACACTGCATAGCTGACTGCACTGTTCCCAGTGGATCCCTTGTAAATCCACCATCTATCAATTTCTCCTGCTTGGAGAAATCTAATCCCAGGGCTAGAATCAGCAAGTCCTTCCCTCCCTTCCTCCCTAGGCCACCTTTTTCCACTAAGTGAGATAAATTTTTCCCAGCTGTAATATTGCCAAAGACAGTAAGGTTATAGTGGGGAAAAGCTTCATCCCAGAAAGTGTTGCAGGTTAGTACATCAGTAAATCAAAGAATAAGAAGATAGACCTTCCCCTTCTGCATGATGCATGTTTCCTCATATCTCTTGATGAGGCTGAGAGAAAAGGTTAACAGGGAGCAGACAGAGCTAATGATTTAGTTAGGAGACTCATTAGCTAACTAGCAGTAGAGCTGAGATAGCTCACAGCTACAGCACTCCACACTTGAGACGTTCATCCAGACTCACCTGAAATCCTTCAGCCTGGAGCACACCCCTGGTCCCCCACCCGCAGATGCACCAGGGCTTGGCCAAGCAGAGTCTTTTCCGTGGAGCTGGTCAGCACATTGCAGGATTTCAGTGCAAAGAGGTGGTGGCGCACAGCTTCAAATACAGGGTTGTGTAGCACAGTCATCGGTATGGCACCAGAGTCCAGCATTTGTGAGCACCAGGGGTAGGTTTTGGTGACTCGGGAGGTGGTAGTTTTAGCCCCAGCCCTGCCTGGGCATCGTGCTACTGCAGCTCAGTGCATCTTCCACCAGCAGGCACCAGCCTTAATCCTGGGGTTGTAAATGAGAAAAGGGTTTGTGTCAATTGCCTCATCCAGGAACACTTTATCTTGCATCTTTTTCACCCAATGTTTTACTTTCTTAAAGGAAAAATTTCCTTTTATCACCTCATCCAGCAGTAAGCAGTAAAGCCCAGTTTCCCTGCTTGTTCTGGTTCTTGGAGCAGCACCTCTACCCAGCTTCTCCTCTAGTTTTAGTCTTCCTTTCACCCAGCATCAGTTCCTGCTGTCCAACATGCAACTTCCTGGGCTGTTCACCCCAAAACCAGCCTTCAAATCCTCCTTCGTCCTCACAAGCCCCCACCAAAGGCAGGGGCTTGGGGCACCAGCTGAGCTTTGTGAGCACCAGTAGGGTCCAGAAACTGGCTGAGGGCTGTGACCTGTCACCTTGCAGGCTCCTACAGTGATATCTTCAGCCTTGGTCACGTCTACAGCAGAGCTTGATCTGGTGAGGCTGACTTCAGACAGACCTTCTTGTGTGCAAGCTCCACATGTGTGTTAGAAATATCAGCACATATTAAATCTTCCTATATAAATAGAGGGCATTTTTTTAGAGCTAAGAGGTAGCACCTGCTGGGCAGGAGGAACATACTGCTGTTTCTTCTGAAGCTTCTAGAGCAGAAGAAGAGACAGAGCCCTGCCTGGGGACTTTTCTAGAAGGCTCGTTAAAGGCTGAGGGGTCTCAGCTGGGGGCAGGGAGGCACCCTCAGCTATTAAAGCCGAGTTAGAGCCTCCACTCTCATTTAGTGGATGCTAACCTTAGACCTGCTGTAAGCTCTTCTGATTTTTATTTTATTTTTTAGAATCTTTATTACTTAAGTGCTTGTTTAAAGCATAGTCAAGCCTGTGCAAGCTGTAAACATTACTGCTCTAGAGTTATTTCTAGACTGAGCTCCTGGTTATTGTGTTTCTGGCATTACTACTTGTAGGTGTGCTGCAGAAACCCGCCTGGCTGTCCCCTGTGTTTCAGCAGCTTCCCCTGGTGCCATGTGATGTTCAGCAGCTGCTCCAAGCATCTATTTGCTGCCTTGATGAAGATCATTTTACAAGGTGAGCTTTCCTGCTGGGTCCAAATGGCTCTTGGGGTGTCTGGCTGTGGGGGGGCATCTGCCCCCAGGGCTGCTTCCTGCTGTACCTACCCCCCCGCATGCTCTCTGCTGCCCAGCAAGCCCACCCCAGTCCCCAGAGCTTGTCTTTGGCTGGCAAGCAGATATCTGGGCACACAGTGTCTAGTGTTTCCTGATTCATTCTAGAAGAAAGAAAAAAAAACAGGAAAATTGGACTGAGATGCTTAAATAAGCACCAGTCTAGGAAAATGAGGTTTTGCATCAGAACACAGTGTTTCTTGAGTATCTTCCTAGCTCTGTGCTGCAAGTGTGTCCTTCCGCTGCTGGGCCTGTTGCCTGCATCAGTGCTCAGAGCAGGAGAACAAGGTCTAGGAACTCAAATTCTGTAATTTCCCCTTTGTCATGCTCCTGTTTCTGCAGAGCATGGCACTCCCTTCCCCGGGGCATCCCTGGCTGCCTTGCACCGCTGCACCCCTGCCTTTGCCTGGTCTTGGGGCCAAGGGAGGAGGAAAATGAGCTTGAGGGAGAGGAGGGACATGGCTGATGGACTGATATACCTGCCAGCTGCTTTAATAACCCTCAATGCATAACAGTCAGAGCTAATGCAAACTTAGCAGCAGCACTAGTGAACCAGTGACCAGGTTGATAATAAACTGAAAACAGAAGGTGACAAAACAAAAGTGATTGGATTGGGTGAGGTGACTGGGAAAGTGCAAGGGAAGGAAGGGGATTTGATGTGACCTGCGCAGTGCAGTCCCCAGAGGATGTGTCCAAGCAGGCAGCAAAGCATCAAGCCATGCACCTTTCCCATTGCATGCTCACGATCTTGTATTTGCTGGGTGTCAATAATAAGCCCTTGTGACTTTACAGTGTGGTTTATTGAAGATTTTATATTCTACAGCAATAGGCACCATGGTCTGTGTGGACATCCAAGGCCATTTAGCTGGTGTGGCTCCTCCAGGTCTCTGTGTAAACCCCCAGTTGCTTTGCTGGGAGAGGAGGGGGGTGAACTGCAGGTGGGCTGGGGCCACTGATGGATGTCTCCTAACAAGCAGCAGCTGATGTGCAGTTGGCATTTCTCTTGCCCAGGTGTAGGGTGCATTGCAAGATGTGAGATGGTAAATTCAGAAGAGCCAAGACCTAAACCAACAGCTGAGCTGACCCCCTTAACCAGGACCTCTCCAAGATGGAACTCTGCAGGGTGACAGCACACTGTGGCTGCCCCACTTCTGGCCTTCATCCGCTGCCACCGTCAGACACAGCTGTGCCCGAGCCAGGTAATACCCCATTTATTTCTTCTCCTAGTGGATGTCATAAGGCACATGATCCAGGATAGGCAGGAGAGAACTAACAATAGTGTTAACCTTTTCTCACAGTAAAATAACCTTTTTAAATGTGCATTATTTAAAAGGGTGATATTAAAAGCCTGGCATCCCAGTGGAAGTAAATCTTCCCATAATAACTCTCCCCACTGGACTCAGTTCCAAGGAAATACTGCATTTTCAGGAAAAGCTTGTCCAAAGGTTATTCTTTCTTTATGTGTCTGCCTAACTTATGGCTTTTGTCCATGTCCTGTCTCCATAAAGATCATGGTGACATGCTTTAATGGGGAGAGATTTGAATGCTCATTTTCGGAGCCCCTGCTGGGTTGACCTCGGCCAGCTGTGATGTTCAAGGGCAGTGTCAGGGTGCTGGTTTTGGGAGAGCTGTATCTGTATGTCTGAAGGTGTTTTACTGCTACATATGCAAAGAGCTAATAGATAAGGTGCCAGTAGGTGGGGCTGAAGAATATACTGTTTAGAGCCCAGGTTTTATGTGCAGTAAGAGCCCAGTGTACAGGCTTTGGTTGTTCTGTATTTGTGGTTCTTAATGGTATGACATAACAAAAACGTTTTTTTGTTCCTTAACTTTCTGGCATGGCTGGTGAGAGATGCTGAGGTGTATGGGATGCGGACTGGGCTCCCTGTGTAGTGATGGGGGCATTTGGGGTTTGGTTGACGCACTGGCAGTGGGTGATGCTGCAGGTTCCCTGGGGTTGATGGCAAACCCCACTGCTGAATGTGGCTGCACCCAGCTGGGGAAGCAGTGCTGGGACTGGAAGAGATAATTGCCTGTTGCTCCATGTATAAATCCACACTGAGAAATTAGCTCAGCTCAGTTTCACAGGCAAGTTGCATGCTGCTGCCTTAACCTTGAGCTCTGGATATGTGGTAAACTGCAGGGCTTTGGTTTTCAGTGTTAAAAATGGGTGCTGAGGGACTATTTACAGCTGATTTCTAGTGCATCTTTCCTGTGGCAAGGGCAGACTCCAGTGTGGGGCCCCTCCTGTCCTGCTGGTACCAGGAGTATGTAACTGCCCATTAAGAAGTTGTGAATGTGTTGTGGTTTAACCCAGCAGGCAGCCAAACACCGCACAGCCTCTTGCTCACTCCCCCACCCCCCCACAGTGGGGGGAGAGAATTAAAAAAAAAGGTAAAATTCGTGGATTGAGATAGATAGTTTAATAGAACAGAAAAGGAAGAGAAAATAATAATAATAATGGTAGAATATACAAAATAAGTGATGCACAAGGCGATTGCGCAGCCCCTGCTGACCGATACCCAAGCAGCGGTTGCTACTTCCTGGACCGTGCCTCCTATTTATATACTGAGCATGATGGTCTATGGTATGGAATATCCCGTGGGCCAGCTGGGTCAGCTGTCCTGGCTGTGCTCCCTCCCAGCTTCTTGTGCACCTGGCAGAGCATGGGAAGCTGAAAAGTCCTTGACTAGCAGACTACTTAACAACAACTGACACCATCAGTGTGTTATCAACATCCTTCTCATACTAAATCCAAAACACAGCATTAGGAAGAAATTTAACTCTATCCCAGCCGAAACCAGGACAGGATGAAATGTAATGTTATTGGCCCATTCTGACTAAATCCTGGGTAACCATTACCATGGGGGGGAGAGCTACCTCGATCGCTCTTCCCCTCGCACGTGTCCCCCCTGCTATGGGATGGGTCCTTGTGCCTTCTGCGACAAGCTTTGCTTGTCTTCACCAGCTGTGGTTTTATGGGATTAATGCAGTCTGTGGATGCCATTTGACCCCTCTGGACCGTGTTCCTGCATTGGACAGAGGCCGTGCCTTTCGTATATAGGAATAATGGGATTTAAGGTTGCATGGGTTTGAGGATCACCTTAACCAGCAAATGCTGCGGGAGGCTGTCCTGGCTGCTCTGTGCCTCTAGGCACAGCTCACTTGTTGCCCTTGAAGAATCCCCACATCATCCCCACCTGTTATAAGAGAAAATAAATTATATTTAAAATAGATCGCATTTGAGATCCAGAGGCATGGGCATCTGCAGCCTGTTAAGAGTAAAGGCCTGTTCCTCCTCAAACTTCTTATCAGATTCATGTTTCACAAGCAGATTTATAACCTTGCTGGAAAAGCTGACAAGACAAACTCCAACCTCATTCAGTAACGTCTTACTAAATTGAAGTAGTCATAAACCATTTTAAAAAATGAAAGTTAGGACTAAAGGTTTGAGTGCAAGTGACTAAAAGCTTGGAAGAGCATCATGAGGGAGACAGAGGAGCAGACTTGGGAAGGGATGGAGCTCAGTGCCTCAAAGTAATATAAGGCTGAGAAATGGCACCAGAGATTAATTTATTACAAGTATAAAAGCAGATACCCAGAGGCTGTGAAATGGGAGGACTGAGTAAAAAGAAATGAGACTGAAACTAAGGCAGGCAGTAGATCTACCTGCTGTAGGAGCTGGGGAAATGATCCAGGCGAGTGTGTAACGCGGGGGGGGCAGCTCTATCACACCCATCTTCAGGACTGAGTAACTGGAAACAGCAAAACCCAAGGTGAAGTCCCCTAAGAAAGGGGCAGAGTGCTGTCTGTGCGCCGGTCTGGGAACATGAAAAGGCGGTAGATGAGAGAGCCCTGAGTCAGGCTGAAAATTCCTGAGATCAGCTTTAAAATTAAAATATGTATTTTTAGACACAATAAGTTTGTGGTTTTTCATTGGCTTCTTGGTTTCTGAGCGTTTAGGATGTGCTCGTTTCCTGTGGGTGCTCTTCTTTCAAACCACAAGGGACAGGAACATATAATTCCATTTTAAATAAGATAAAGCTCTTGTGCAATTCGGTGAATGTAGCATCTGGAGTTTGAAAAGCAGTAAATACCATAATGCTGTCATTAATATCCAGGACTGGTTGTACCATTTTGATTTCACAGTGCGTTGTTCAGGAAACAAAAGGCAGAGCGGTTACATGAAGTTCGCCAAAGAGATGCTTATTGACTTGCAAAACCAAACCAGGGCTTAATCTCCTCCAAATATCAAAAGATGACTGTTCAGTGTGGTTGTGACATGAGTGAAGCATCACCTGTCAGCCTTGACTCCCCTGTGGGTGGTCGCACGAGAAGACAACCCTATTTACTTTCTCTTGGCTATCGTGGATCAAGCGACCCATCACTCAGTGTGTAGGAAAAAATGCAACCATCAGAGAAATGTGAACTTCCAAGCGGTGCAGTCCTTAAACTGCCAAATCCCAAGCTTTCACCTGACACTTCTTTGCCATAGGGATGCTGCACTGAGGGATAGTTTTTGCAGGGCTGCTTTAGGCTGGTTGCAGCACATGCACTCCCACACTGGCTCTGTGCTGGCAGAATTAAAATCCAAAAGGCTTTTTTTTTGCTCAGAAGAAATGGTGTGAGCTTGTGGCAAGCTGTGACAGGAAAAGACAAGTCTAGTGGAAGAGCTTTTAAGAGAAATCAGGCCACTAAAAGTAATGGAAGTTGTAATAATCCCCTTCTTGCGCTGCGGATTCCCCCAAGCTGAGGGTCGTGGGAGGCGAATGCAGAGACTGGGCTGCCTGCACCTCACCAAAATGCTTCCAAGTCAGAAATTTAGACTGAATAGGAATAAAGCAAAGACATTCTTCTTCACTATTCCAATTTTTTCCTTCCCTGCTTGACAGCTGTTTGGTCATTGATGCTTTCTGAATGTCACCTTTTGGGGATCAGAGGGGGAAAAAAGCCAAAGATTTTTTCCTTAAAATTTCCTCCCAGTTTTCCTCTGCCTGCAGGCAGGGTCAGGAGGCAGCAGCGGCAGTCTGAAGTCTTTCACAGACCTCTGCATTCATCTAGGAAAAAAAAAGCAGGTTTTGAACCTGTCTGCTAGTAGCAGCATAAAAAGACCTGCCTGATTAAACCTTGAGTAAATATTTCAACAAAGTCCTAACAATCAGGAACACTCAGCAATTTTCTGGCTTCAGAAGAGCTCAGGCCCTTGTTTGAGGCAAAAGCTGCTCCAGCTGTGCTGTGCCATGGTGGCAGGTAAGCTGGGGCTACCAGACAGCAGCGTACCCCCGTTCTCCCTGCGTATATGCCAGCAAATCTGTATACATTGGCATGCAGAGTAGCAGCCAATTCCTCACAGTGATTTTTGGTTTCTTCCCAACAGCTTTGAACACTAATTGTACATTTGCAACAATGCTGTAAGTTATAAATTTGTGGGATGTAACTGTTTTCCAAAATAAATGCATGCTTAGTCAGCTGAACTAATTCTTCCATTCAGGTCAAATCCATCAAATCATCTCCTAGCCTATCCCCTTCACATGGGGCAAAACCAAAATTTGAGGAAGTCAGAATGCCTCATTTCAACTTTTTCCAGAGTATTTTGTTTCAAACTGACATTTTGGGTTGAAATGTCGTCTCCCAATAGCTTTAAGAAATGAGAATGAAATGCTGTGGTTCAGGTGAATCAAAGTTTTGGTGTCTACAAAATGAATGTTTTGTTTTCTTCTCGTTCAACCAGTGAACTGAAAAATTAATGACTTACTAATTAACATAGCTCTGGTGTTGACTGATTTGTTTCCAAGAAACTAGCTTATGGGGTGCAGTGATGGGAAGGGGAATCGGACCATCTCTCTCGGCGAGCACCAGCGGGAGCAGAAAGGGGAGCAGGACCGAGGCACCTGTGGGCTGCCGGGCAGCGGAGGAGCCAGGAGGTGTTTGGAGGGGGCATGGAGAGGAATTAGCTGATACAGATGCTTCTGGCCTTGTCCTCTGCCTTTGCAGGCATTGGGCTTTCCTGCAGTATTGAAGGAGGGTAAGGGTGAGATTAAGGATTTGGGCTCTTAAAATGAGCATGGGTGGGATTTTTCTGCAAGCTCATAGAATCACAGAATCATTAAGGTTGGAAAAGACCTCTAAGATCATCCAGTCCAACTGTCAACCCAACCCCCCCATGCCCACTAAACCATGTCCCCAAGCACCTCATCTACACGTCTTTTAAATGTCTCCAGGGATGGGGACTCCACCACTGCCCTGGGCAGCCTGTGCCAAGGCCTGACCACTCTTGCAGGAAAGAAATTTCTCCTCATGTCCAACCTAAACCTTCCTTGGTGCAACTTGAGGCCGTTTCCTCTCGTCCTATCGCTGTTACTTGGGAGAAGAGACCGACCCCCCCTTGCTCCAACCTCCCTTCAGGCAGTTGTAGAGCGTGATGAGGTCTCCCCTCAGCCTCCTCTTCTCCAGGCTGAACACCCCCAGTTCCCTCAGGCGCTCCTCATCAGACTTGTGCTATGGTGAGAGCAGCAGTGCCCCAGCACAGCGGGGAATTTCCTATTTGGTTGCAGAAATGCTCAGAGTCTGGGATGCACGTCGTGCTGGAGAGGACATCCCGCAGCCTGTCCTGGCTAATAGCTGTTTGGCAAAAGGCCTCCCAGGTGCAGAGGGAAGGAGGTTTGGGCTGGAGAGGTCAGTGCTGGGCTGGGACCTGGCCCTGGGCTGCAGCCATCCCCTTGCAGGACGGTTGGTGAAATGTCAACTGTGCTCACCCTGACCCCCCGGCAGGTCCCAGGCTCGTGGGCTGACCCTGTCTGGTCCGTGGTGTGTTTGGTTGCTCATCACAGCAATAAAACCACACTGAATTCCTCTGCCATTTCCCCAGAAATATATTTGCCCCCAGCTCCTTGAAGCCTGGTGTGTGGGTCCGGGCATGCCTCTGGGCTGCAATTAGGCTCTAATCACAGGGGCAGAGACATCTGTGTGGGACCTACCACAGAGGCTGCCTTGTCCTGGATGTGAGGGACGGTCCCAGGAGCAATGAATCATTTGGTGCCTGGTGATTATTTTAGCTTCTCCCTGATGTGGCAGCATTCCTTGGGCAAAAGTGGGAATTATCTTCCAAAGCTGCCCCTTGTCCATCCCATGCACGGTGTAATTTTTGTGCAAGAAGCAAAATGACTCAGCCAAGACCACGAGGAAAGACGGTGACAGTGGTGACGTGAACCCCAGGCTCCTAAATACGTGTGCTGAATTCTCCCTTCTTCCTGGCGATGGAGGGGCTGGGAAATCTCTGCTGTTTTTTGCCTGAGGGCACTGTCAAACCCTGCAGCCCGTCCCTCCTGCTGCGGGTCCTGCTGGCCGTCACCCTCACAAGCCGGGTCTGCCAGGGTTCACCCGAGTTTGTCCCTTGCAAGCAAAGATACAAACAAGGAACTTTGCAGCTTTCGAATGTGAGTGTCGGAGTATTTTGTCAACATTTATTCGCTGTTTGGCTTGGAAGTGTTAGTGACAGCGTGGAGCTGCTGGTGATTAAAGCAGCAGACAGATGTACTTAACGCCATCAGGATGCACCATGGCTGGTGGGATGAGGGAGTCTCCCTGGCAAAGGGTAATTAGCATGTTCCTCACAAATGAGAGCAGTGCTGGATGGTTCCGAAGTGCCACCGGGAGGACTGCATTATTTATTGTATCAACCTTCTTTCCTATACATGCGGCTCACCTCTTAAGAGCATGACATCTTATATTAATTGTGGGAATAGCTCGCTGGTGGGATTGCGTGTTTAACTCGGTAAATTAGTCTGCTGAGGGCAGGGGCTTGGATGGGCTCTGGAGCGGAGCCCCTTGCTCGTGGCGGGGCCGTGGGGGTCTGGCTCTCGGGGGGCACAAGCAAACCCGGCAGCGCGGTGCTTGTCCCGGTGTTTAATTGCACCAGCACCTTCTTGAGTGGCTGCAGGCTCTCCGTGGTGTGTTTGTGATTTGCACTTGTGCATGCAAAAAAGGGAAAAGAAGAAAGATTGGTCCTTTATTATTGCAGCAGATGAGCCCCCCAGAGCTGCCTTTGCTTCTGGGGAGAGGGGGACAAAAAAAAGCTGTGGGGGTTTTTTTCCCTGCCTATGTGCAGGAGCTGCCTTGGCTGGAGCTGGCAGGATGGAGGGGCCAAGCCAGGTCCCAACCCCATCAACACCATGTGCGGTGGGTGGCCCTGTGGTCCTGGTGATTCAGAGAAATAGTCCAGGGAAAAGATGCTTTTGCTGGTGGGGGTGTGTGCTGGGTCCTCTGCAAGGGGCTGCTTTGCAGGGAAGGTGTGCGAAGGGTGGCTGTGGGGTTGGGCTCCCAAAGGAGCCCACGGTCTGTGAAGTTCAAATTGCGGGTGTTGAGGATTTGCCCTAAAAAAATATGATGTCGGGGGTTTTGCAGTATTTTCCTCATGAGGTAAGACATTGCAAGGATCTGACTGCAAAAACTATTTTTTCAGCTGCAAATCTTGCAGACTTGCTGTTTCCAAAATATTTCCAAATTAGTGTAAGTGCCTTCAATGCCTTTGCAGTTCCAGCATGCTCACACCTGCATACACACGCATCGCCTGGTATTTGGGCTGCTTTCCCTGCCAGGGCATCCTTACTTTTTTCTCTTTTATGGTTGTACTTCTCTAGGAGTTGGGAGCTGCAGCTGAATCCTGCTGGTAGCCCAGCACCTATAGATACAGCATAGCAGCGGACGTGGCAGCTTCTCCATCACTCCTGGTCCTTGAGCCTGGATATTTTTTTTTAAGAAGCATTCAAAACTCATGTGAACTAATTAACTAATTTAAACCAGCTACACAAGACTTACATTATTTGGTCTTTTTTGAGTTACATGATGACATTGTTAATTAATGTTCTGGTAGTTGATGATCTGGATCAATAATAGAAAAAGTGGCCAAAAATATAAATCATGTAATGCTAATACTGTCAGTTCAGGAAACTCTGCAGTTGGTTTTAGCTTGAAGTGCTATCAGTCTGTCTACATAGACAATGTAGATAACAGGCAGTGTGTTTGGGAAATGGTTTTTATATAAAAAGCATGTAATGGAAGCTTTCCTTCTTTAAACTTGAACCTCGAATATTTTTTTCCCAACGGCAAAATATAAAACTTTTCCTTTGTCATTCATCAAAAAAATGGAAATATGAAAACTGGATGTGCCAGTGGAGAGCAAGATTTTTTCTTTCGGGATAAAAACTCCATGGCTTAAGTGGACACAATGACAAGTAATATTTAACTGTTGGTCTCCACAGGGAGGAATATGCCTCGATCATTGTTGTACCACGCTTGGTATCACTGGAGGGCGGAGTTAAGGTGGTTTGGACATTTAATTACATGTTTTCACATCTTATTCTTTTTGGACTCTTTAAAATGCTGCTTTGTCTAAAGTTTTGGCTTTATTTAATACCTGGTTTTGGAACAATTACACTATCCTTCTGTTATGTTGGATCTGTAAACTTCTGGCCCATACTTAATTGATGGAAACAGGGTAGGTGTGTACGTGGTTTGATTGGTCTGGGCTTCAATTAAGCATTTCAAGGCTTTGAGTTTTATTTCCTTTGTTCCCCCTGCCTTACAATAGTGCAGCGTGTGGGTGCCGTTAACGCCGGCCTTGCACAGCCAGTACCCTGTGCTGGATGGAGCAGAGGTGGGGAATGGTTTTCCATAAAACACAGTAGGTTTCTTTCAAAACAGAGGTAATTACCACCATAATGGCCTGGCACACCTGAACTCTGCGTGTACCTGTAGAGAGGCCCCTGAACAAGCTTCCGATTGGTTTTTGTGTTAGGGTTTGCTATCAGAAATTGTGTTTTGTGGTAGAAGAGCTGATGTCTCTTAAAAGCAGCTGTGCCAGCGAAGCCCTGGGGAACGCGCTCTGGAGAGGCATCGCAGGACTGGAACTGCAGGGCACAGTCCTTCATCCTTTTTGGCGATGCCATTTCTTCAGTAAGGGGATTTGGGGGCTGCAGGGGATGCTCAGTGCTGCTGTGCATGCTGTGTTGCACGGATGGTTTCTGGACAAGGGATCCGTGCCGGTGGGCACTGGTGTTGGTGGCAGACAGGTCCCCCAGCAGCCCCGACTCCTCAGGGAGAGCCAGGTACTGCCAGACACCGCTAAAATCCTTAATTCATCTGACCCTTTGCTGCAAAGGCACCCGATGCTCTTCCCCTCTGCTCCACCTCTTGCAGAGGAGAGCCGACCCCCGGGCTGCAGGACCCCTGGGTGACATGGGGGACCCAAACCGGGCTCGGTAGTTTCACGATACGGCAGGAGCAGGCTCGGGGAAGGCAGGGAGCCGCTTTCTCTGCGGTAAGGCCACCAGAGTCCCTGCCAGGCAGCCTTGTAGCCAACCGGAGGATCGGGGCCACATGAGCTGGAGCCCTGTCAGCTGGGCCGGCAGCTGGTTTGATGCTCAGTTTTGCAAGTTCAAGCCCTGATGGTGATAAAAGCCACAGATCACCAGAGGGAGAGACTTCAGCTCGGGATTCAGGAGGCTCCATGCAGAGCCTCTACACTGCCGAAGCCCTCTGGGAGACAAACCGCTTGTGCCCAGGGAGGAGGTATTTCAATGCCTGATTGTTATCAGAATTAAATACATTCGAGGATCTCAGCTCTCGGTAGCAGTAAGCATGAACACCTCTTCATCCTGCCTCCGGAACACGCTGGCTTGGGGTAGCACAGTTCTCCCGGGCTCAGAGAGCCCTGTGCAGGGATAAAGGGTGATATTTAGGGCATGGCACTGGCTAGCAAAGGCCAGCTGGTGCCCCTGCCTCATCTCGGCTGCCCACCACTCCTGGTGCTTCACCATGGGTGAGTTGCTTGGCTTTGCTTGCAGTTATCTTCAACAAGCAATTCCATGGGCAGAAGAGTTTTGTAAAAGGGATCTTGTTAAAACTTCCAGCTATTCTTAGAGATGGATGCATATGTGCAAGCAGGGGATGGTCCCTATGTCCCTGCTGGATGTCAGAAGTAAATAACAATCCAGCAGATTCACATGTAAAATGAGATTCTCTAGATCACACTGCATTTGGTTACTTAAGCCCAGCTAGTCCTACAAAGCCCTTCATGTTCTCACCCAGGGTTGTGTGCACAGATGAACTTTTCAGCTGCCAGGATGGTTTGGCAGTGTCTGGGCAGAGATGTGCTGTCCCAGCTGAGGGCTGCATGCAGGTCCCCATCTCAGTCTGGCATCCCGGGGCAGGAGACGGAGCAAAGGCAGGTTCCAAACAACCTGCACAGCCTTGGGGATCCAGTGGAAACATGGGTGGGGGTAGATTAATGGGTTGCACTTAACCTTAAACCTATTCAAGTTCATAAGGGAAATGTGTTTACCCATCAGTACAAAAAAAACCCCGACCAAACCCCAGGTGAAAATGATTTAGTGCTGAAGACAATGCTGGGCAGATGCCTAATGTGCCCCTGGGCAAGAAAAGTAACTGCCCGTGTACTGTCCTGTGGTGGATACATCCCCTGCCCAAGCAGCAGTACGTGGATGGGGAACCTCTTGGTTTTCTCGTACCTGGCAATGAAAACGTCTTGCAAAGGTTGTGCTTCAGAGGTGAGAAACAGCAGTGGGGGAACAGCACAGAGACAGGCCAGTCTGACTGGGTGACAGTTTTGGAGCTGACACATGGATGCTTTAGGTGATGCTTCGTGAACCTCTGCTGGGACCAGGAGCAGTGTGGTTGTGGCAGGGCTGAGCCGGTGCCAAGCTGTGAGCTGGCTTGGGATGGAGGATTTGGGCTTGATTCCTGGTCAGGTTGCAGAAAAATCTTTCCTTGCAGCACTGAACTGTATGAAGATCCCAATTTGGATAGCTGCAGAAGTGGCTGCTAATTCATGCTCCATGGCTGGTTTGCAGTTGATCATATTGAAGGGACCTACAGTGCCTGGAGCGGTAGCCCAGCGCTGGGTGGGCTGCAGGCAATGCCCATCCCTGGTCGCAGTTACGGTGAGCTCCTGCAGTGTCCTCTCTTCTGCCCAGTCCCTTCTCCTGCCGGGTCCTTCCTTGTGCTCTCAGTTCATCGAATGCTCTGGAAGGGTTGAGGTATTAGGGCTGGAAAACAAGAAACAAACTCAAGATTGCAGAAATCACCTTGATGGGAAGAACAGGAAGAATTGGGTAGGTGAGCCAGCTCATTAATTAACTCATTCTCTAATTAGCTTTCAGGGGAGTCTGGGACTGCTATTTTTGAAATGCATGTACAAAAATAAATAGCTGCTTGGAACAAACGCCCGTGGCACACTCGAAGCTCCAGCCAGATGTGTGCTCCTGCCGCATGTGCACAGTTGCTCCGACAGCAGCTGGTAACTGTGGTGTCAGATGAAACCCAGGCAGGGGACAACCTTTGCAGGAGTGGCCTCCCATACGGTACCTCTTCTTCATGGCTGCCAACAACCTTGCTTCTTCCACCTCTTGTGCTTATGAGCCTGAAAGCTCCCAAATTTGGGTGAAGAGATAGGACAGACATGCACCCTTGCTGGTCAAGGCTTCTTCCCTGTTGCAAACCTAGTTTTCATTCAGCCTCTGTGGCTTTTTTGGATTTTCTCGCATGCCTCAAGGCAATTTTGGATAACGTGGGGCTGGTGGAGTTAGTCTGGCGGTTGTGCTCAGCATCCCATTGCCAGGTGCTAAATGGCAGCAGAGCATCTTAGCTCGGGCACTGGGGAGGATTCAGCCTTCAGCAGGGAGGGGAAGGCAGCACGCAGCCGCTCGCTGAGCTGCCCCTTCCCCTCTGCAAATATTTATGCTTTAAGCTTTCTTGCTTAAAGGCCTAATTGGAGTCTAGGTGAGCCGGCACACTGGAAGAGAGCGTAATAGAGACATTGCAGTGCTATTAGCACAGATGGTTGTCATATGTATGCAAATGAGGAGCAAATTGAATTTGGTGTCCCCTCTCACCAGCTGTCCTATCAGCACTGGCTCCTGCAGCAGCAAAAGACACTGCCACTGCTCCGCTAATCTGTCATTGCAGATTAATTACAACTAACACATTAATCATCATTTGTTTCCCAGTACAAAGGAAGTATCTTGTTCTTTCAAGTGCATTCTGGTGGGATGGGGTGCTCCAACCTGGGAAAAGAAAAGAGAAAGGGAAAGAGGGCCAGGCAGCTTCATTAGTGCCAGCGCCTGGGGCTGGGGCCGCAGGAGCCTCACCAGGGCTCTCGTGTTCCTTCTGGCAAGCCAGACCCTGCCGGGGGCACCGGGAGCCCCAGCCGCCTGCCGGGAGCTCCTGGGACGTCCACTTTGCTCCGTGATCCTGCCCGGGACACATGTTTCTCTGCTTGGCTTCATCCCAAAGTGATGGTGTCACTCCTTTCCCAAGCTGGCAGCTTCCAAGGGGGTCGTTAGTGTTAGCACAGCCCTTAGCTGCTCCCTGATAAAGCGGCTGTAATGGGTGTGCTGGGCCGAGGAGCCCCCTCGGGCTGCTGCCACCCTTCAGGCAATGGCACTTTTACTGCTGCCTGGAGTGGGAGGAGAAGCAGCCATTTCAGTCTCACCACTAACTTTGACATCTTGATGAAAAG
The DNA here is from genome assembly GCA_013400755.1 of Pelecanoides urinatrix. Classification (NCBI taxonomy): domain Eukaryota; kingdom Metazoa; phylum Chordata; class Aves; order Procellariiformes; family Procellariidae; genus Pelecanoides; species Pelecanoides urinatrix. Next base: position 850,881 of record VZTQ01010755.1, on the reverse strand, counting down.
CGAAATAATTCCTTCTGATTTTTTTTCAAGTGAAAATGTTGCAGCTGAAACATTTTAGACCCCTGGAGTTAGGTCCCACTATGATTTTGGATAGAAATCTATTCTCTGACTTTTTTGTCTAGTTTTACGCTATTGGAGTAACCCTTAATTCTCCATTAGCTTAGCATTTGGACTGTTGCCTCTGCTCCACGTGTGGTCTCTGATACCGTGATCTGAAGCGTACCGAAGACATCATTAACATTTGTCAACTTAATCAGTTTGTAGAAGCTCAAATCTCCTGTATCCCAGGGGCTGGAGGAATGCTGAAGGAGCCAGGGTGAACAACATCCAGCAGCTTGAGCCAGCTAGGAGCTCTGTTAAGAGGAGCAATAACTGAGTCAAACAAGCTTTTATCAGCCATCCTGGAGGTGTTTTCGCATGTCCTTCTGATGCCTAAAATTATTCCTCTTGCTGGGCTGCTCTGCTGCATCCTTGTCCAGGACTTACTGTCCCCTTTTCAAGTGTATCTCCCAATCACCCAGACTGGGTTATCGCTGTTTTGAAGACATTTAATGAAAGCCTAGTGATTGCATCACCTCATCTCTTAACCTGGTCCTGTGATAGCACAGAGACCTGGTTATTGCTCTGCCCCAGCTCTGCATGTCCTCTGCTCCGAGAGCCACCCAAGAACCCCCATCTTGGAGAGGACTTCTGCTTATTTTGGGGCCATGAAGCTGCTGCTGTTAAGGCAGGAGGAAAGACTTGGTACCTTCACACCACACAGTAACACTCGCTTTATTCTCTGCCTTTCTGATAGCATTTGTGTTAAGTCTGGTAGAAGTACCACTAGCACTGGGACGATTCTGCAGCAGAGATAGTCTGTCAGGCTTGTAAACCCAGACAAGAAAACCCAGGAAGGTGGAGCTGCAGTTGGGGGAATGGGTCAGGAACTTGTGAGTAATAACCATTACAGAAGTGTAATTATTCCTAACCAGGCATAACCAACAGCAGAAGTTGAAAGGCAGTACACAGTCACCCTTTCCGTTCATCTAGTGTGAGCCGTGTAACCTTCAGAAGAGAGGAAAAACCACTCCTGCCATTACCTGTGAGAAGGGTTAGCAAGGAAAGAAATATCTGCAGATTTTGGCAACAGAAATGAATGGAATATATGCTTTTATTTTGTTCTAAAATGTAACGTTTTGTTCAGTTTCTCTTGCATGTACTTGATCTGATGTCTCATCCTTAAGTCATTAGAAACTGCATTTTCTGCTGTTCTGATTGGCATGCCTTGTTCCCAGGGAGCCTGAGCTGGCCTGGATGGCAAGGGAAGGGAGAAGGAGCTGTGTGGGGAAAATTGGTGGTAGCTGGAGAAAGCAAGCCCAGGGACTCAGTAACTCTGCGCTTTAACTCTCACTGGAAAGCTGAAGAAAAATGTAGGTTTCTAAGAGACGGAAAATTCTAATACCTAAACTTTTTTTTTCACTGAAAATTTTCCATAATACCTAAAATACAAAGTTGATTTTGAACACTGAAAGCGTGGCAGTGTCTCTCATTGCCAGACCGATTTCCTATTGTTTGCTCCCCGGGATGAGTAGTTTTGTGTTCCAGTGCCACGATGGCCTGAGGCCCCGGCTGCCCCGGTCCCGGCGGTGAACCCCGAGAGCCCTGCGCTGCGCTGCTGGGTCGGGCAGAGCAAAGGGGCCCATGGCACGGGCAGCCCGGCCAAGGTTTGGGGACAGGGACATTTCCAGTCCTTATCAGCAATGCAGATAAATGTGTTTCTGAATGCTTCTCGACTAGGTTAAGGATGTGTTTTGTGTTGGATTGGTGGATGGAGGATTTGGGGTTGGTTTCTGGTCAGGGTACAGAAAATAATATTTTTTTTCCTTTTGTCCTGGTTTTGGCTGGGATAGAGTTAATTTTCCTCCTAGTAGCTGGTATAGTGCTGTGTTTTGGATTTAGTATGAGAATAACATTGGTAACACACTGATGTTTTAGTTGTTGCTAAGTAGTGCTTAATAGTCAAGGACTTTTCAGCTTCCCGTGCTCTGCCGGGTGCACAAGAAGCTGGGAAGGGGGCACAGCCGGGACAGCTGACCCCAACTGACCCAAGGGATGTTCCATACCATACGGCGTCATGCTCAGCATGTAAAGCTGGGGGAAGGAGAAGGAAGGGGGGATGTTTGGAGTGATTGCGTTTGTCTTCCCAAGTCATCGTTAGGCGTGATGGAGCCCTGCTGTCCTGGGGATGGCTGAACACCCGCCTGCCGATGGGAAGGGGTGAATGAATTCCTTGTTTTGCCTTGCTTGTGTGCGCCTGGCTTTTGCTTTCCCTATTAAACTGTCTTTATCTCAACCCACGAGTTTTCTCACTTTTACCCTTCTGATTCTTTCCCCCAGCGGGGGGGAGTGAGCGAGCGGCTGGGTGGTGTTTGGCTGCCTGCCGCCTTAACCCACAACACCCTTGTAAAAAGTGGTTGTCAATACCAGGACAACTGGGGCAGCCTGTTTCTGCCCCAGCCTCCTGCTGCGGTGCCTGGCTGTGCCGTGGAGTGGAGCAGGGGGCAAAGAGCTGCTCCACGTGGCATGGGTGCCCCGAGCTGGGTCTGATTCCTCCCGCTGACCCACCAAAATGTGAATGCTCACATCGTCGTGGGGTCACCAAGAGTGGTCTGTGGGGTGACATGGCCCTGCCTATGGTGCATGTAATGAAAAAAGACCAGCAAATGCACAGTATAATTCAGCACATCACCATTTAGTGTCTTCAAGGGGACTCTGTGCATGTGCACATGCAGTTTCTTGGTATCTTCTGCTGTTAAACCTGACTGATGCTGACGTTGACATTTCTTTAGAGGTGGTGTTTAGCTCCAAATTTCTGTTAAATTTTGGAGAAGTCATCCTACCCTCAGAGGGACGGCTTCTGCAGTCGAAACCTGGGGTCAGTGTAAAGACAGCTGCAGCATAACTGCGCTTCAGTGTCTCTGCAATAAGCCGTGTCCTGTGTCCGTGACCAGGTTAGATCGGTGCCACAAGGAAACCTCAGACCTGTCTGGCAGCTTTAAACCCCTGCTCCTGGTGTGCCTGTCTGCCAGCTCCTGGGTTACCTGTGCCCACATTCAGGTTGGTGATCCGGTTTCTCATAGATCACTGATAATGGGATTAGTGCCTCCTCAATCCAGAGCAGGACAATTGGAACCACATCAGTTGCTTTGTCCGTAATGAAAGAAATGCTTGTCACCGGTTGACATGTTTACTTCCGTAAGGTTGAGCTATTTATTTGTGCAGGGTCCTCCAGCTGATAAGGTACTGCCACATCATATGAAACCCATGCAGGCATAAATCAAAAGGACAAGGTGTACAGCGGCAGGGATGCCTTTGAACAGCCAAAGTGGATGTTTCCAATAGGTTTCTTGCACAGTAGATTACGCTTTAGGCTGATGTGATTGCTGCAAGTAAACTGTCGCTCTTTGCCTGGAAAAGTGCTGTCCTTCGACGGTGTTTTCCCTGGTCATGGCATGGAAGGTCAGATGTTCCTTCTGTCTGACTGCCCATGCACAGCGTGGGCTTGAAGCTGGCTGAAACTGGGAGTGTTTCTGTTAACTTCAGTCTTCATATCCAGCCCTTACTTTGTGCTGGACCGGTGGGGGCTGGGGGGAGTGTCTGGGGTGAGGGCAGGATTTGGGGATGTCCCTGAAGTTTGCATACTCTGTGCTGAAGTTTGCTGTGGGCAGAAAGGCTTTTGGGGCTTGATGCTTCGAAGGATCTTTGAATAGTTGTGCTCAATACTCTGTGAGCTGTGCTAAGGCTTATGTTAAAAGTGTCCCTTTTTTAGTCGAATGTGTCTAGACAGCAAACTCTGTCATGGTTGAAATGTTTCCCTCCTGGCCTCATAAAAACATACCATCACCTTTAAAACCCCATGCTTCTGCAGAAAAATGCTTTCTGCTCTGGAGTTTCAAGAAGCACCTGAGCATCACAGCAAGTGGAAAAACAGAGGGGGGGAAAAAATTGTCTGGTTTTCCAGGGAAGTTTTGGGCGGCACATGGGGCATCATCAGCTTTTACCAGAGGGAGTCTTCCAGCACTTCCAGCTTGTTCTTTATGATCGACCAGGTTTCATGTAAAAGCATCCCGTTCTTTCCAGTGGGGAGGACAGGCACCCAACTCCTCTCTACCGTTGCACCCTTGCAGGGATCTGGAGCTCCAGCAAAACCCCTGGCAGACCTCCCCTCACCCTGCTCCCTGCTGCAGAGCCATCGTCACAGGGCGAGAGCTGGTCAATGTTGGCTTTTTGTTTGCATAGGCAAAGAAATGCAAAATGCAGCCCAGCAAGGCGATGCAGTTGGTGACACCCCTGACAACAAGGTTATTACAGCAGGCATCGGCAGCACCCCATCTTTGTCCAAAAGGTGGCCTTGGTGCTTCGTTTGCATTCCAGCCATGATGCCGGGGCTGCTTTTACTGCTTGAAATATATTTGGATGCAAACACCCGTGCAGGTTGCCACCACTGGTGCCCGAGCCCTGCTGTCTGGATAAACAAAAATCTATTTTGGATCAAAGTCCCTCTGCGTGCGCGCCTGTTTGTAAGCGAACAAGGCATGGAGGAGAGCAGGCTGTAAATTCAAGGCAGAGCCTTTTCAGTGATCCCCCAGCAGTGTCTGGATGCTGCCCAAATCTCTGCTAATTGGCCCCAGGAGACCCCTCATTCACTGCACCCTCATCAGTTTTCTGAGCCCATGGGGGGGATAAAATCCCTCGATGGTGTGCGTGGGGGGGAGGACGTTGTATATGCATAAAAATATCATAGCTTTGGACATCAGCTAGCACCTCGTATAACTAAAGAGCCCACCCAGTGCTGACACCACCAGGAACACCCAGTTGTCCCAGCAGAGACAAAAGGATGGGGCTTGTCCCTTGGGCTGGGTTTTGCCTGGTGTTTTCCAGGCAGAGCTGGAAATGGGGAGCAGGTGGGAGGAATTGCAACTGGCCCAGGGTATTTTTGACAGCGGGTAATAAAGGATTACAGTTTGAAAGAGTGAAACTGGGGGCTTTCATGCTGTTAGCATAATAATGAACTGCCAGCCCCAAGGTAGGCGAGATGACCTGGAAGTCTGGTCTTCCAGGAAGCGATATCAATCACTCCCGAGCTCCTCCACCCCATCCCTAATTTGCCACAAAGGCAATGGTTCTGCCAGCAGTACTGGGGGAGGTGGCAGGAGGAGGTTTCCCCCTTGGATTTTTTCCCTCCCTGCTCCAACCTTGGGAGGAGCGGCCAGCCAAAAAAAGGCAGTTTCGATCCGATGAACGTTGGCACTGAAGGTCTTCTCTTGCCGGCTGCTTTCTCCCATGAACAATGTGATTTGGGCCACTGTCCCGACACCATCTCTCCTTTCTCCATCTGGTGCTTGGTGAGGTTCTGGTTGGCTTCTCATATGGGTTTGTGTCAGCTGAGTCCATCTCTGCCTTGTTTATTTGCTTTCTACAAATTTGTAGCTTGTCAAAACTTTACCAGCAGAAGCAACCCCACTTATAGCAAATGTTGGAGACAGGGACTGTGCAAACAGCTGAGTTTTCATTTCACAGAATAACCTTCTTCCCAAGATAAGATTTATTCTGAGTTTATCTTAAATTAATTTGCTTCCCACAAGAAAACTAAATATCTATTTTTTAAAGGGTTTTTTGGGGTTGGGAAAACATGTCATTTGTCTCAGAATGTAGTGCTTGATTGTTTTAGTTTCCCCCTTTTTAATTATTAAATATGGTTATCTTTTGAAAAAGAGCTTTGTTTCCAAATGAAGCGTCAGAAATCTTTTACTTGAAAATATTGAGGAAAAAGTGTTTTGATGTTTCATTTTTTTCTTGATTTTGTTGCCAAACAACCCAATTAATTTAATGTGAGTTTGCTATTAGTTTCAGTCAGTTGTAATACTATTTTTTTCTTTTAAAGAAGAAATGCTTTCCCTTAAAAATACCAAACCGGTTGTCCGGGAGTGGAGGGCTGTTTGGTAACACATACACCAACCTACTGCAGGTGCTGTATAGGCACAGGAGCAGATTTGCATTGCTGCAAAGAGCCCATAGCCCATGGGTAAAAGCAAAGATTGCTTTTCCCATGGTACAGCCGTGAGCAGAGGCAGAGAATAAAAAGCAATGAAGGACGTTTGTGGCAGAGCAGGATTTTGAGTGTCTTCCTCTGGCAGCACGGGCTGGTTTATGGAAGATGGAAACGAGAGTTGTAAATACGAAAACTCTCATTTCTAAGCTGGCAACAACAGTTTCTCTCAGGCAAATCGCAGAGATCTTACTGAGACCCCAGGAAGTATCTGGAAATGTTCCCACAACATAAATACACTTGACATCTGCCGTTGAACAGTCTGTTGTGTGAAACGGAGCAAAACTCAATGAATTTTGTATCTGCTTTCTACTTTTTGGTGGTCTAAGTTCACTTGCTATATTCTTCCCATTTTTTAATGCATTTTTTTGCATCTTTGCTCCACGTGGTGCTACAGTGACCTTGTGTCCAAGGGAAAGTGCTGTTGCCACAAGGGCTGGGATGGGGAGTTTTGGCGAGGCTGCTGGATGATGCCAAACTGTGTGGTCCCTGCTGCCTCCCAGAATGAGAAACGGCTTCTCCAAAGCCTGGAGGCACCTTCTATGCTCTGGCCAGGGAGTTGGGGATGTGGCTCCTTCCGATGCAGATGTAAAAGGATGTCCCCAGAGCCTCCTCTCGGACTTTAAACTTGAGGTTTAACAGGTTTTCAATTGTCTATTACTTTCTGGTTTGTGCTCTTTGTGCCTAGCACCTGACATGTAGAAAATATGCTTTGAAGGACAAATAAGTTATCCTGATCATGATAATAGTCATAATAAATTACCCAAGCCATGGAAATCGCTCCCAAAGACCCTTGGGGAGTTGGGTGCCTGCATTTTGTTTTGGCCAGACCCTCGGTTCAAGGCAGATCACCTCCAGGTTGTGGTGCTTTGTGTGTCCCCCTCTTCCATGGGACTGCGTGGGATGGAGGCAGAAGCTCGGTGTGGGCAGCCGCTTTGCCCACGAGCTTCAGCCTTGCTGCCCCAGCAGCTCCCAGGGAAGAGCCACCAGGTCCCCGGCAGCTCTGGTGTGGGTGGTGGAGACAGGACCCAAGGGCTATGGAGAAACCTGGGTGGTGTGAGCTTGAGCTGGTCCCACCGGGGCTTGGCCACTGGTTTCTGCAGGAGCTGGTTGGAGATTGGTGACGTTCATCTTTCTGGAAGGGGTTAGTGACAGACCCAAACGCCACTTCCACCCCTTACATCTGCCTATAAATGACATGTAAAAACAAGCCACCTTAGGTTTTTCTACTTTCAGTGAGTGCAGAAAGTAAATAAATGGACTAAATAACAGCAGTGTTGCCAATTCAAGTGACTGAGAACTGTGAGCTGGGGGGGCGGGGGGGGGAATCTTAAAAATCATGTTATTTTTGGGAAACTGATAACGTGAGATTTCCATTTGCCTCTTGTCTTCTGAGCCTGTTCAGCTTGGCTTTTTTTGTTCAACCTGGCTAGAAACCTATTATTTTCTTTAAATGAAAGATGATCCTGATACAAGGCTGAAGAATCGGTTGAAAAGCAACCCTGCCAGCTTGTGCAAGAGAATTGCAACACTGGGGAAGAGCTGCTTAGAAGTTAAAAATTCTTTCTCATCTAATAACTTGTTATTAAGCACCCGCAGGTAAGAGGGAAAGCAGCACACAGCTCTCGCTTCAAAAGTGACTCTTGAATAGGAATGCTTTTTGCATATTCAGTAATTCCTTCTTTGTGTACAGAAACCACATTAAACTATGGTCAGCTACCTGTCAGACTTGTTATTTGCTACAGGCTCCTGCCTTGCTGGGACAATTTCAGGAAGCATTTGCCAGGCAACTGGTTTGCTACATCAAGGTGTATGCTCTGGGCAAGGTTTGGTCTCTGCGGTGGGTGGGTGTAAGCGAGAAAGAGGAGCCAGAGAAAGATGTGACTTGTGGAAGCAGAATAAGTCTGGATAAAAGGCAGCAGAGGATAAATGAAAACACTTGACTCTCCTGCTCCAGGTTTCCTAGGAGCATTTTCTTTTAATTGAGTGGACCATTGTTTGCTGAGCATAACCTCTTGCTTCCCCTTGTAAGTGTGCTACCCACTTTAATTAAGAGGGATGAAAATGGAATATTTCATCTTGCAGAGGGGGCAGGAAGGGACGCAGCTGAGGCCACTCTCCTGCATACAGCACCGCACAGCTTGACATAATCAACTGTCATCATTCATACTCACTTTGCAGCATAATATGGGATGGGCAGCAGTTGCATTGGCTTAAAATAGCCCAAAGATGGCAATTACTACAAGGCAGGGTTCCTCTGGGCTGCCCAAGCCCAGATCAGGTTGTACCCTGGCTCTCAGATGCAGAATGGCCCAAGACCCTTTCGGTGCACGCTGCCCGGGCCACAGATCCGTCGAGAAAGCCAACGTGGGGCCGAGCATCAGCTCGGGGCTGTGGGACGGCAGGAGGGGACGTTTGCCAACCTGTCTGGGTGGGACGATGAGTTGAAAAGCAGAAGCGGGATGAGATGCAAGCTTTAATACCTAAATAAGGAGGACGCTGCCTGTCCTGTACTGGGATGAAACCCCGAGCCGTGCACCTGCAACAAGGGGTGCTGAAGGGCTGTGGAGCAAACACGGAGCCCAGGGCACGTGTGAGCCTCTCAGTCCCACAGTCGTTTGCAGTGGTGTGCCCTAAAGAGTTAACGGCCCGTGTCAGCGAGTGTTTCCGCGCACACTCGCTTCTCGGAGGATTGATGTGTTTGGCACATGCACACCTCCCTCCAGATAGTGCACACAAACAGTGAGCTGCTTTGTGTGCCTGGACGTGTGCGCCGTGGATTAAAGTCACCTTTGTGCTGCGGGTGAACATATGGTTTATGTATTTCAGAGAAGGGAACATGAGATTGTAGCATGACGTGTGCTGCACAGGGGTGAAACCATTTTAGAGCTCAGTGTCTGGGTTGTTGGTTCTCCAGAGCTTGAAAGAAATGGGGAGACGTGTTAAACTGGGTAATTTCAGATGCCGCCTGTGCTGTCCACCTTTGTTTTTTTCATGGCATCGGTAGGAAGGATCTCGGACAGAATCTGGCAGGGAAGGGATCAAACCCCTTGTCTGGTGTTGGCAGGACTTCTCCTTTGAGTCAAGCTCACATTAAACCCTCAAAGCTTGAATGCACGCGCAGGGGGATGAATGCTGAGCACACCGCTGCACCCAGTGATCCCCTTCCTTCTTGCAGACGCTGAGGGGACAGGAGTCCTACTGGGAAAGGCAGGGGACGAGAAGCTATTGGGGTTTCGGTTTCTGCTCAGTTCCTGTTGTTTTAAGGACCAGGTCCAGAAACTAAAGTCAAGATTCCTCTTGACGTGAATGGACTTTACACCCAATTCTGATTTAACTTCAAACCAACTCTCAGGGCAGGAGCTAATGTGGACTTTATACAACACGCAGGATGTTTTCACTAATATTGATGGGTAACATGTCCAATCCATTGATGTGGGGCTTTGGAAAATACAAGTAGGTACGTATGAATACCTAGACCTGGAAAGGGGCTTTTCTCCTTCCTATTGCCCCATTCTCCCTACTGTGGCATTTCCACAAGATGTTGCAGAAGTCATGGGAGAGATGCAGGCGGGGAGGTCTGGCAGTGCCCAGGAACAGTCTATTTTTGCTGTCCCAGACTCTAAGGGTTGCAGTAGATCTTCAGGATACTGCCAGATACAGCTTTTGCCTTTGTATTTTTCATTAGTTCTCTGATGGCCTTTCAAAGGGAGGAAACAGTCTGAAAATGGGCTGTACAAATACTCTATTTTCCATCTGGAGAGAGGAAGTGATTTTTTTTATGCCTGTGATTAGTCTGCAGTAATTTGTTTGTTTACCTGTTGGCTTTTTCCTCCCCAAAGTAAAAACCCAGAAAATTGTGTTTTGCTGCGATCTGAAATGCAACCTTTTATTTTCATGCCTTAGTAATTGAAGGTTTAAGTTATTGCTGCTACAGCCTTTCTCCCAGCATTAAATCAGTAATTAATGCTCACTTGCCCAAATGTTGGGGGATTTGAGCTCTAGTCTATAGGAGATGTTCTTGATCTCCATACGAGAGAGAGACAGACCCCTCGGTCCTTCCTACTGCGGCATTTCTCTTTCATGGGCTATTTCAGTATTCACTCAGCTAGAAAGCGAGCATACGGCAGATTCTCCAGCCTGGTGGTTAGGGCATACATTTGGGAAACAGAATCGCTCAGTTCCAGTCCTTGCTTCAATGAACCTGACATTGAAAAGCTGACAATGAAAGCAGCTTTATTAATATTGCCAGCTCGGAGTGTTCAAAAATCATGTGTCAATCTCCTAAATGTTGAGATAGTAGAAAATACATCTGTACCTTTGGCTTCTTTTTATTTCCCTTTTGGGTTGTAGCTTTTGAGGGACAAATTTTCAAACTTTATCTTATGACCCATGACCAGGGCTAGCAAAAGCTGTGTGCATAAACCCTTCCCCTCCTTTTACAATAATCCTCTTGGAAGGAGGTTTTCCTCCTCACTTTATTTTAGCAGCACCTTTGTGCCCCTCAGCAGAGGAAACAACCTTTTAATGAAAGCTCTTCCAACTCCAGGGCAAAAGAACCATCTCCTCCCCAAAATCCTTGCCTCCAAAGGGCATATTCATACCTCCCTTTTACTCTAGTGCCGAATTCAACTCACCGATTTAAAAAGAAATAACCTTGAAATGTCTTTTATGTATTTAGCACTATTTCAGACTGAAATGATTGCTCATGTTTAGTTTGCAGCAGAGCCTGACCAGATTTGCTCCCAGCAACCTCGTTTGAGCATCATTGTCAGGTTATTTTTTCAGCTTTCTCTCTCTATATCAATATTGAACCAACAACTTGCCATTAAATGAACAGGTCCCTGTTGAGCTAGAATTTAAATTTCAACCTTAACCCATTGTTTGGAAAGATTCAGTGGCACTACTCAGTAAAAAAAAAAAAAACCAAAAAAAAACAAAAAAAAACCTTCTGTGAAGATGATGAAAGACTATCAGAGCCTATGGGGATACAGGGCAGCCCAAAAGAAAAGATAGAGCCATCATGGGACAGTTAGAGCAGTCTGTATTAGGTGGTCAAATAACAAAGGCTGGGATCGATGTTAGCTTTCGGCTCTACCTGCTGCTCCTGGGTAACCCTACCCCACGTTAACTCCACCAACTGGTAGCTGCTCATGTATGATGCATCTTTACTAACCTGCAGTGAAAGGCACCAAAGTGCAATACATGTGAGCAGGGTAAGAGAGGGAGCAGAGAAAGTTTTCCTCCGCCGACGCTAGCTGACCTGACTCGCTCCTGAAGTCTCCCAGGGATGCTCTGGTCACGTACTGGAGATTGCAGACACGGGAGTGGGGTTTCTTCAGGCACTCCTCTCCCACAGCCCCTGCCCCAAACGCCAGGTCTGAGCCTGAGAACTTCACTTGGAGCTTTGTGCAGCGCGTGTGGGCTCATCGCCGCACAGGGGACAGATGAAAGGATTTGGCAAAGATGCCATTTTGCTCATTCCCCAGGTCTGCCATTAAGGTTAGAGGAATAGGGTCTCAGAGGCAGTTAAGCTAGCATTTTTAAATTTATAAACAAAATAATCATCCCTTCCAAAAGCAGCAGGGCACCTCCATTTGTTTAGAAAGAATATGTGAAATGCAAGAAGCCTTCTCTTTGCATCTTGCGGTGCCAAAACAATGAGTTGAAGCGGGTTAGAAGAGTGAAGTAGTTAAAGGTAATGTTGCTTTTACATTCACGACATCTGAAGAAATCCTTAAGGAATTCCCACAGACGCCTTAGTGACTGATTTCAAACCAGCTTCAGTTCAAAACATAACATGCTCTGGCACAATCCCAAGAGAGACCAACATCATTTGTTCTTATTTTGAGTTATGCATAATAAGGTCATGTTCCAGAGATGAGACCACTCTAAGATGCATGACTTCAATTTTGGAAAATAATTCCCTTTCCTACGCTGAATGTTTCATTCTTTGCAGGCTCAAAAGAGCTGAAGAAAATGAAACAGCCTTTAAGTAGCAGTCATACACTCACCTATGGCTTCCTACATCCCCAGTTGTAACCCTCACAACATTTAACTGTTATTCCTCACTTGGATATTTTAAAGATTGGTCATGCCCATTAATATCTTTGTTCCAGCCCATGTCTTGCTGAATGGTGTGATATGATACAAACCATGATTCATAAAAGTTCCTTGGAAGTGACTCAAGAGAGATTTGGGATTTTCAAACAGTTTTTTGAAATGTTAATGGCTGTTTAAGAGCAACAACAAGCAATTTCAGCTGGGGATGATTCAGTTGAAAGGTTTTTAAAGCAAGTTGGTAGGAGTCAGAGACTCAGGGGAAAATAGAAAAACTGGTGTTCTGCTAAAACAGTTCAGAGTGGGAATTGCATCTTCTTTAGAAGGACAAATATTCCAGTAGGTTAAAAAACACTTCCAAAACCAGAGACTTTCTTTAGACCAGAAACTTTCCAAAGTAACATTCTTGCACATAAGCAGGATGGGAGCAGTGGCTGGAGGGGCTCCAGCTTTGTCCCCATGGGAGAGGGTCGCATTCAGTGAAGGTTGCACTGCCTTTGGGAGCCCCAGCCTGGGCTCTAATAGAAAAGAGGGTTTGCACTTGTATTTTAGCCTACTTGATCCAGCTACTTGTACTGGTGCTGAGTTGCAGCGTGAAGTCCAGATTCCGATGCACACAGCAGCTGGAAAGGCTGAGTTCCTGTTGACGGGGAGGGTTTGGTTTCTTACTCAAGACCTTGGGCAAATCACCTCGTTTGTGAAATGGGGATAATCATGTTTCTTTTCTGGTCAGAGAACTGCAAAGTTAAGCGCATTAAGAATTACAAGACTGAATAAAGGGATCTATAATCATATATAATAGACCTATATACAATAACAGATCTATAGGAATAATATTCTTGACCTGGTCAGCTTTGTGCATTCTCAAGTGCTTTGTCTTAACCAATGATTTGGCTCAAGCTAGCTCACGTAATACATCTTCATGCCCTAATCTAGAAGAAGCTTTCTGAAGGGAAAAGCCAGATTCCTTAATTTCAGTCTGAAAAAGGAAAAGATCATCTAATTTAGGAAAACCGACAGGAATTGGCTGTGTACATGTAAACGATCTTTCAAATGGGGATGTGTCATTGGCTTTCCCCTCTTCACCATCACTAATCCTTAGCTGGAAAGGCACTTGGGCCATTTTTCTTGTGATAAAGTTGGCCTTGCAACTCTTGTCTTCAAACAAGCTGGTGAATAAAGGGTGAATCCTGAGTATTAGTTGTAATGCAAGGAGTGAGACTGGAGAAGGAGGGTTAGGTGGAGGAAGGACCTCACTGGTGACTGTAGCTGGCATCAGGCACACAGGAACTGGTAGCGCAGCGGGTGCTCAGCGTGCAACCCTCCGCGTTCCCTCTGCGAAGGTGGCTTTGCTGCAGTCCTGCATGCCTGGCAGGCCATTTATTGCGAACAGAACAAGCCTTCCCAGCAGGAAATACTGCAGCAATAACCTTACGAGTGGCCAAGACCAAGCTGTAAAGTTTTCCAAGGCCACTGCTGCATAAATAACACATTGCAAAGGCTTGATTTAAAACCCAGAGAGTCATAGATGTTCCACAAGGCCAGAAAGCAGAGAGAGGCAAGGTTGGGGCACAGTTTATTTCACAAGTGTAGGAACCGGGAAGTCTGGGCTGTATTTACCCAGCTGGAAGCAGGCTTCACATCTATTTATTCCTAGGTTTTGCCTCAGGTGCATACTCTCCCATTAGACCTAAATAGCTGGAAAAGGCCAAATACATTTGAGGTCACTTTTAGCTAATTAACATGGCAACAAGTGCTGATTAATTAGTTTGGGCCTGAAATTAGCTGAGATAATTTTTGTGATGGTATAGGCATAGTTTTATGAGTGCTTCTTCTCCAAGACAAACAATACTCTGAAAACATTGTTTGTGCAGAAACCTTCATTCATGCTGTAAATTACTACCTGGATTTCTCAGAACTTCAAGAGTAACTATTTTATTTCATGTTTTTATTTCTTTTTACTTGATGGAAAAACTTACCTTACATGGCATCCAGTGACGATCACTTGCCTTATCATGAACCCCTCTGCTCGACGTGTTCCTGTATGTTAGAGCAAGTTAAAAAAAACTTTGAAGATTGAGGTCCAGATTTTCAGAACTGCTGAACATCGCAACAGGCAAAAGGTGTTGAGGTCCCAATAAAAAACCTGATGTCCTCTAGTCATCAACATGCTTAATACACAGCCTTGCTGACTTTAACAACTTGGTCAGTGAACTACCCATTCTGGTGATGATTTACTACCGTATCAACGTGGGCTGTGGTGTACCTGACTTCTGGATATCCAGCAGTCCAGGCTATTGGACCTCAAAGATCATGGGGGAAATTCCCATTACGCCTACACGGAGCAACTCTGCTCTTTGCAGCATATATGCCATAGGTGTACTGCAAACGCTTTGTCAGACTGATAATTATAAAGTTGATGTGTGCATGAACAGTGATATTTAAGAAATATTGGACTTTCTGCTTTAAGACCTGCTGACACTGCCAGGTCAGAAAGTGTGCAACAGAGAGGCCTCTGCCAGTGCTGAGGAAACGTATGTGCCTACATGAATACAGTGTATGAGACCTCCTTGTACTGTAGATACCCTATAGATATAAATTTGCAAATGGGAGTAGCTCCCCGTGCCCCGCTCTGAGAGATCAGCTCAGCTGCCGCTGCCATTGCAGCGGGTCAAGAAGCAGGATTTCCTTTTCATGGGACTTTTTTGGCATTAATTTTGCTTCCTGCCTGAATCAGGTTGAAACCGTGAGTGTTCACATTTCCCATGAGCTCTGGAGGCTGTCACCAGAGATGCACAATGCAGAAAACACCTGCTAATAACAGAAAAATTCGCTGAGCAGCTACGAGTGGCTGCCAGTTCTCAAGTCCAGAGCTGACCCATGATGTCCTTGGGACAACAGGGGTACCCAGAGAGGGAAAGATCACTTAGGTCTTAATGTGCAGTAAACGCAGCAAACCCCCTCAAACCCAATAAGTTTTAAATGATGTGTTTAGGGCTCGGTGACTAGCGGATGTAGTTGTCGTGTCGTTTTGCCATTGCGTAGGTGTTTTGTAACTCAGTGCTCCATCCATCTCTCGTAACTCTTCCCCTCTCAGCTGCTTTCGGCTGGACCACTTTGCAGAGCGGTGGTCGCTGTGCTGGGCAGGGTGGCCCCAGTGGGTGCCAGGTACAATAACCAGATGCTTTGGGGGGTTAAAAAGCTTCAGGTCCCTACAGAGATTTGCACATAGGCGCAGACAGCGTGAAGCAGCACTGAGCTGCCAGGCTGCTCACGGAGATTATGTCCAGGGCGGCTTGCTGGGGCTGTTGTTATTTCACTCCAGCCCATCCTGTGCTAAAGTGAAAGCAGAGAACATCTCCCCTTGCCATGGTGCATATCTGAACTACATTAAACCTGGATGATGATTATAAATAACCCATCTTATGCAATTTTTTCCTTATTCAGCTTTTCCCTTTTGCCAGTTTGATAGGATTTTTTTGTAAATGATTATCGGATTTTAACAAGTACTGTCCAGAGAGACCCCATAAAAGTTCGTCTGAAGCACATTTTTGCCACTAAAGCCTCTTTAGTTGCAAGTTTTTCTGCACGTCTTCTTTTTCTTTTGCTTTGAGCTGAAAGGAGCTGGCAGGGCTGGCTGTTTCCCAGAGCCAAGAAGCATTAGAACCAGTCTGGCAGGAGGCTTCTCTTCCTTGATGGGGCTCTTCTTAAATGAAAATTTATGTGAATTTGCAGGGCCTTCATTAAGTGAGTCACATGATTAGTAAAAAGGTGTGTGTTGCAAAGGGTCTGTTTATCCCAGTGATGACAGAAGCCAGAGTCCCCCAGCCATCACGCAGAAGTGATCCT
Source organism: Pelecanoides urinatrix (assembly GCA_013400755.1). Lineage (NCBI taxonomy): Eukaryota > Metazoa > Chordata > Aves > Procellariiformes > Procellariidae > Pelecanoides > Pelecanoides urinatrix. Next base: position 834,881 of record VZTQ01010755.1, on the reverse strand, counting down.
ACAGCAGCTAATGCTGATGGAAACCTCAGAGAAGACTCCGCAACCCGAAGTCCTTTGGATTTTTTTTGCCAAAGACGAAGTCACTAACACTGCATCACTTTATTCCATTTAATTTCATTTCTCGGGATCAACTGCAAGTTCCTGACCATGTGTGGTCATTAGGGTTCCCATCAGGGCAGCGGTTACTTGCCACAAGCCCATGTTCTTCCAGACAGTTGTAGCTGAGTGTGTTACTTCGCTTTACAGCCTGCTTAGATCCTTTCTGCACCGTTGTCATGCGCTGCTAAATGGCTGCCTCATGTCCTACCCCAGAAGGAATGAGTAACACGGATCCTCAGACTTAAAAGCATTGTGTTAAGTGTTTTGTTGGGAGTTAACACAGACATGAGTCTTCTGCTTGGATTTCCCTTGTCATGTGGTTGCTCCAACATCCAGATTATGCTTTGTCATCCTGTTATCCCGGAGCTGCTTTGTAACATCTTGTCCCATGAGTCTCCTCACAACCCGTGTTCTTGCACTTGTCAAGCTTTTCTTTGCCACTTTCTCCTACGACACCTTTTCCCTTTTTGTGAGTTCCTCTCTGACTTCTTTTACAGGTAACCACAACTAAAACCTTCCCAGGTTTCATCCTCCATTCCGCTGCTTCTGCTCTATTTCCTGTGAAGTCGGAGCTGACTTTCTCACTGGATGCATCGCTATATTGTCCAAGTATTTTGTAACACCTAATGCATTTTCTTCTCAGTTGCATACTTGAGGGAAACCCTCAAATTTCAGGCACTCTCTCCATTGTCCTGCTGCATGCTAAGATAGCCTGAAAAAAACTGGTCGTGTAAAACTGACTTTTAGCATTACTGGGACCCAAAGTGGCCTGTGCAGCTTAGCAGAGGCTGATGGAGTCAGTTGGTAGTGAAGAGGAAAGGGATCTCCAGAGAGCAATTCACCCCAAAGGTTTTAGGTCTGGATGAATCACTTTTGAAAAAAGTGCTTGCTTCTCTTTGGCTTCTGCTATTTTCAGCCTGCTGGGACTTAAAAATTCAGTGTAGTCTTCAAACACTGACATCTCTATTTGACATACTCATGTACATCGTGAATTGGACTTTGAACAGTGATGTTAATAGTGATAACACCTTGCTAACTCTTAATGAAGACTAGACAAGATAGTAATGGTGAATTTAGGCTGATCACAAGCTGATCTGATCAGCTGATCATATGAAGTTAGGCTGATCAGATCCACAAGCTCAGGCTTTTGAGAGAGACTGGAAAGTTGCATTGTGTGGTAGGCGCTTGTTCCCTCTTTATGCTATGATAAATTCAGCATCAAACCATCGGCATATCTGTATTTGTTTGACATTCACATCAGGTCATGAAAACACATTTTAAGGCCTCGCTGCCTCTTTAAACCTGAAGCACCGCTTGCCACACCAGATAAGCATTTGTCAGTGGAAAGTCCTTCAGTGGCCTCTGAGCTCCACACCTTGCATGCAAGATGCAGCAGTAATAACAGATTGCTACACATTTTGCTTGGTTTGTGGTTAATACACAGTGGAACTGGGAAATTAAGCAGATCTATAAATAGCAGGTCTTATACATACACCTGAGCCTCCTGAGCATTGGACCATCTGCAAGGAAACCAGAGCTGGAGCTGAACACCTTCAGCCCCTCTGAGGCGACACAGTGAGCAGGGCAAAGTGGTCAGTCCTCCCTTTTCCCCCCCAAAAAAGGGCTGTAGGTGCCAGGCAGGCTCTGTGGGCAGGCAGGAGTTGGGGGCTGCCTGTTGGGATACGACTGCTGGCAGCATCCTCCAGCCAGGAGGAGGGTGTACACACGGATGTGACAGCCAGCCACTGTGGCTGCTTCTGCGGTGTCAGTCCCACTGTGATGCTCTAGAGCAGTTTTGGCTTGCCCTAACTTGCCATCTTGCTACAAAGGTCCTCAGGGGAGCAGGAGTGGACCTACGGGCTGGGATAGGCAGGGAGCTCTCCTGCATCAGCCCTTTCCCTGTGCTACTCCCAAACTGGGGACAGAAATAGAAACCAAGGGTTAGCTGAAATCAGCATTTCCTGGATGGAAGTTGGAGGCTACAGTTCTGGTTTTGAACTGGGAGAACAGAAGCTGTTTGAGTTGCAGCCGTGAGCCTGCCCCATGCCCAGAACCCTGCGCACGCAGCCCCTCGGTACCCAACCGGGGTCCAGCCGTCACCCTCCATCACGCTGTAGCAAAGGGGAGAAAGGAAGAGGGGTTTGAATGGAAGGTTGAAAGCCAGTGATTAATGTGTCAAATGGGAGGAGGAAATTGAGTTTCCAGGGAAGGAGGAAGAGTGAATGTAACAAAGGTGGGGGGATGTCAGCAGCTGGTCCTCAGAGCACCAGGGCTCAGGCCATGTGGTTTTGCTATGGCTCCGTGGAGGTGGATGAACTCTAGCAGGCTCTGCCCTTGCCAGGTCCCTCACCAGGTGTGCTCCCGTGTCCCCGTAAGCCCAGGGTTCACTTTCTTCTCGTTCCTTCTGGAAGAAAGTTCCCTGAATGCGGTTTGGGTGGTTATGGGCTGGAGAGAGACAAGGAACAGATCACCAAAGCATTATCTATGCGTGCTTTGGTGCATAAGGAGGTGCAGGCTCCAAGCGAATCTTTCTCTGGAGCATCTCTTCCATAGCAACTCTCTGCTAGGAGGGCCGAGATCCTCTTTGCATGTGTTTTCCTCTCCAACCCGGCCACCTGGTTTTGCAGGACTGGTAGGAGCTGCATACCTGGAGCAGCAATGTCTTGGTCCAGCCTGGCATAGGTGATGGGCCAGAAGTGGGGAGGAGACATTCACACACATACATGTGCCCACACACAGCTTGAGCTCATGAGCTTCATCCTCTTAAGAGGCCAAGATGAAAAGGCACAGAGGAAAGGTTTAAAGATTTGTCAAGCAGGGCCAAATGGTGGCTCTGGTAATGTTGTTTCGTAGGAGTGAGTACATAATATTGCATACTTATATGTTTAAATTAGCCACAGCCCCTCTGCCTTCTCCATATGTAGATCCCATCAATAGCAGCTTTATGCAGGCAGGAACATAACCTGGGGACTCGAGCACCAACGCGGTGTCAGGGGAAGTTAGTGCAAATTGCTCCATCGGCTGGACATTAAAGCAAGGAGTGATATCACTCTTAAAATAAGAAACCTAACGTAATGTGCTTTAATAGCTGAATAATTGCTACGAGCAAAGAAGGAGGCTTTTGTGGAAGAGGATCAGTGAAAGGCAGGAGTGAGTGCTCATGACATCACGGCAATGCACAAGAGAAACTTTATTCTCACGGCTCTGCAAAAATGGCTTGTCAAGCTGCCAGTCCCAGATAACTTGGTGGGAGACATTAGAGAAGAGTTAATAAGATGATTGATTTACAGCTGGAAAAAATTAAAGAGTCTGAAAATTGACAGACTGACATTGTTTGAAAGATTCACAAGAAGCCTCCCCCACTTCTTTCAAAAAGGGAGGTCAAATGCTTCCATCAGTCTTTTGCACCCAAATTTGGAGCTTGCAGCATTTCAACAGGTATTTTGGGGAACTCGCTGCCAGTTCCTCTTCATGGGAAACAATTGTGAAACTATTATCATCCTAATTTAGCTGTGTAAAAATAGATCTTAAAAGTCTGTACCTTCTTGTGGGAAGAAGTGGGTTTAAAATATTTTATTTTAATTTACCAGCTGTGGATCAGATCCAAAACCTTTATGAAACTTCTGCATTTCTTATTGCTGGATTTGAGCACAGTGTGTTTTCTTTACTTGTTAGGAAAAATTGTCAACTTTGTCTCAACTCTGTGTATATTTTTATGGTGGTTTGCTAGCACAAGGGAAACTAAGAGTCCTTTCACAACTTTTGGAGCTGGTCCATCATATTTTTTTAAGAATTTACTTTGTAAAAGTACTTGTTATGATTGAAACACATGATTTACTGTTGATAGAAACAAAATCCCACGGACACTGCGTTGTGTCTTTGCAAAGAAACAACCCTCATTCTTAGAGAGAAATTTCTCAGGCACAATGGTAGAGTCAGCTCCAGGAGCCATTTGCACCTCGGTTGTCTTCAGCAAAAGGCAAACGCATTAATTTAAAGTAATTATTGAGAAAGAACACTTTTAAATTTTCAATCTTCAACCACCCATCACAGTTGTTAAGAACAGGTTTTTATTTTTAGTATCATTATGTTTGATCTGTCAGTTATACAGCTAATAAGGGACAAGTCTGGCTTTCAAAATCTTTCAGGGGTTTCCAAAGACACAAACAACTTGATCCAAACGGAATTTGATTCAGACTACATATGAAAAAAAAAAAAATCTCAGAAATGCATGTGCAAGTTGAGAATAATGATGTAAGATGTGATCAACAGAAATAAGAAGGATATGACATTTGAGATAAAGAGGAAAGAAAGGGAAATAAGGCCGAACATCAGCAATATAGTCCTTGAGGTACCAAGAAATGTAGTAACATTATGTCCATTACTCAACTGTGTTATTGAAGCCACTTAGGAAAGCGAGTGTCTGAAAAACAGCAACACGATTGATGAACTTAAGTCTCTCTCAGAAAAAAGATGTAAACTCTCTGTTAGCTTTCACATGAGATACGTATCAAGCTGTTTGGATTTTGGAGATAAATGGAAAGGACTGAGGTAAACTATAGAGGGAGAGCAGCTGAAGAGGTTTGTTGAAAACTTTTTTGGTGTTTGAGTTTGACAGACTCTGAAGCCAGCTGAGTTTTACCAAGAACTTCTCTCATTATTTAAGACATATTTAGATCTTATCTTCATCAGACAGATCACTGGTGTATCAACAGTCTGTTGAGTTATCCCAACTTTTAGAGTCTAGTGGAGTAGATCTACTTAAAGAGTGGTGCTCTGTGCTAAGAACTTCCAAAACAACACAACGACTCTCCCCAATAAAAATACCCCTCAGTTTTACCTAAATGTATGCTGACATGTCAAATTAATTTCATCTCCTCCTTTGGAATAAGAGCCAAGTGATACATGTGATGGCTTTTGAGTAAGGAGGCTTTTGACAGTGTTTGGATTGATGCTCTCATAACTTAGGACGGTGCTGTCTGGAGGAAATCACTGTCTGAAAGATGTAATTTGGATACACACTTGGTTGAAAACACCTTGTCAGAGCAAAAACAATCTTAGCAAACCAAGTACCTGATTAGGAATCTAGCAATGTAACATTCAGTAAAAACTGTAAAACGGTATGTTTAAGAAGAATACGAATGTGCAGTTACCACATCAAAATTAATTGACCGAAGAACAGTATGGCATAAAAAAGGATCGCAAGCTAAACCTGGACCAATATTGTAATATAATGCCAATTCTCAGTCAAATATTTGGGGATGTATGAAGATAATTTCTTTGCTTTCTTAGCATGTTTGAGGTCTTGTCTAAAACAGTGTCCCTCTTCGAACCTGTCAAAAAAGACAGAGACAAGTTAGAGGCTGGAGGTCGGCAGAGTGATGCGAAGTGCAGAGAGCAGCCGAGGAAGGTCGAGGTGTTTGGTCCAGGGGAGAGGAGCGGGAGGTGACCCCTCCGTTGTAGGAGATCGGTGACCTGCTGGTGCCTTTGCGCTGCAGGAAGAAAGAGCCAGCAGCACCACTGGAGTTTCTGCAGCCTGGCAGAGGAGTTGTGAAGTGAGTGGCTGAAACTCTTCCCTTTCTCTGGAAAACTTCTTAGGAAACCTCATTATAAAGTTTCTCACAGGTGCCGTTTCCCAGGTGGGCAGCGGTGAGGAGGTGTGGGGATGCTGGTCCTGGCTCTGGCCCTGGCAGCAGCGAGGTCCCAGCAAGGGCTGTGAGGTGCCACCAACAGCAAGGGACACGGCTCTGCATCTGCCCAGCTCCTCCCACAGAAACCAGCAAGGAAAGGGCAATCCCAGAGCTATGCTGGCCCATTTTTGCAAGAAAAAAAACAGGGCTATGGAAAGAAGTACATGCCTAATATCGCAACCCTCTTCCTGATTGTAGAACATCTGTATTCTTCTCCGGGATGTTTTCATAATACCAATTTATTTTTAGTGAAAACGTTTTTATTTTTCTAATAATGTTATTTTTTATTGAATATTTTCCAACCACAATGAAACTTTTTCTTTCTTTGTATCCTGCTTCACTTTGCTGGAGAGGGTGAGGTATGATCACTAGTGGAGCAGGCAGTCCCTTCAAATGCCAAACTGATGATTTTTTTTGAAATTAAAAGCCCAACTGAAACAGAAACCAGCAGCTCAGGGGTGGGAGGCACAGAGAGATTATTGCTAAGAAGAGCAAAACAGGGGGATAAAATGTCCAGCTTTTGAAAAGACCTTTCTGTAATGACACAGTTCTCTCTGTCTGCAGATGACAGAATAAATTAAAAAATATTCCTGCCAGCCTTAAAGATACTGTTTTAGGAAATCTAAGGTTGCCTAATGGACTGGAATATAATCTCCATGTTTTCAGTTTCCTCCATTTTACCCAAATCATTCACTTCAATAATTAAAGGATAATGAGCCGAACAGTTTTTCCTTTTATAACCAACCCTCTCTGGGTAGAGATTCAAAATAATAATTAAAAAAAAAGGAATCCTGTCTACTGAACATGCCTGCAGATAATAGGAATATCCTTCACTTTCCCTCTCTTGGGGTTTCCTAGATGCCACCTATCAGTCATACCGGGGGGATGTTATTAGGGGCCAGTGAAGAGGCTGCCCTCGTGCAGAATGATCCATCAAAACCCACTTTCCCCATACAGTTGCAGTCTCCCTCCTAGGAAATGAGTTCGCGTGCATCCGTGTAGAGAACCTCATTGATTAGATAGAAAGAAAAATGGGTTAATCCTAATTACAGCACTTCTTAAACTTTTCTTAACCTCTCCCTGACGCCATCACCTCTTGGAGCCACTCCCTTGCCCAACCTGTAACCAGGACCAGGGAGAGGCAGGGCTGGCGTTAGCCAAGAAGTGCTGTAAGAAGGGGATTTTTCAAAAAGCTGCATTTTCTGAATTTTTGCTGGAAATCTGCTGGAAAACCCATAGCAGCCCTAACTAGTTCAAGCAGGAAAACATCCCTAACTCTTTATGTTCAAATGCACATGGATGGATTCACCCCACTGAGCTGTAGGCATTTCCCTGGGGAAGGCAAGGCGATGGCTGTGACCTTCGCTCCCCGTCCCCAGCAGGGACGTGTAGATGTACCAGCAGGTAACTCGGTGATTTTCCAGCCATGCCCGGCCCCGTGCAAGCAGCAGCTCTCCTGGCCCATGCCCAGCACTCAGCTTTCTCCTACAAGGAACCTGAGCCCCTGTGAGCATCTTATTTACAAGGCCTGGGCTTTCACAGGATCTGGATTTTAAAAAGTGGCTTGTGTAGCAAAAGTGTCAATAAACACAGATCAGCATTTGATATTTTTAAGGGGGCAAAGCTCGCTCTCTCTGCTTTTCTCCTAAAAACTGCCTGATGCCCATCCCCTCCCCTCAACACAGTCTGCTGCCACTGGGGGCATAAATAAATTAGTTACGAGTTTTTCCAACCAGTAAACTTTTTTTTTTCTTCTAAATAAACACAGCAGTATCTAACAGCTTTCCATGCTGGAGTTTGGGAGCTTTTCAGAGCCATAAAATATTTATTTTAGTTTTTTTTTCCATTAGGTCTTAATTCTCAATATTTTATAAGAAGTTAAATTATCCAGGAGAACGGAGCTTTCATTTTTAGGGGGAAAAAAACCAAAAAGCATTTGCCCAATTAGAAAATGACCACCAAGCACAGAGCGCAGAGAACATTTCTGAAGGAGAAAACTGAGCCCATAAAGAACCGAGCACAAACCTAAAAAATCCAGAACTGTTTATTTTTCCTTTAAAGAGGAACAGTTTTAAGAACTGAACAGATTGAGATTCATTTACACTCCTTTATCTTTCGCCCCAAAAGCAAAACGGTGCTCCTTATTCTTTCCTTTCAATACCACTTTCTTTTCTGGGCCCCATTTGCTGGACCGAGCCCTTGTGGCTCCCGATTCCATGTGCCGTCATCCTGCCATCCCAGCCGCGCACCCCGCAGCACACTTGCCTTCCTCAGCCCAGGGCAAATAAAAATTTGAGGACTCGAATTCAAACTGCGATCCTAGGACTCTCTGCTCAGGCTTTGCTGGCCCCAAAATGCTCTTTTTTTCAATGTAAAAGCTCCAAAGTGCCTCTGTCTGTGCCCCTCGAACATCCAGCCTCCTGCCCCAGGTCCCACGGAGGTCTTGGGGTCTCTTGGCTCAGCCAGGGGGGGAGTGGAAAGGGGACTGGGAGAAAGAACCTGAAATAAGTGGAAATGGGAGAATGGGGATGTGTTTCATTAGAGCAAAGCTACTGATGAAAGAGGTAAAATGTGCAAAAACAATTCTAGGTGTCTTCTCGTATAGACAAATACGTTTGGCCAGCACACGGTGCGGTCTGCCTCGGCACGACTGTAACTTACGGGCGAACTATGGGTAGAAATTTCACCCCCAGGAAAAGGGAAGGAGTGCGAAATGGCCATACGCTGCGGCCCAGATGTGCTACATAGGGGACAGCGAGTCAATGGTGACATTGGTGGGAGGAGGTGGCCCCTGGGCATCCACCTGCGTAGTCCTCAGTGGGAATGCACAGATTTATGCCAGTTTGCTCCAGACTGAATGCCAGCAGGGGAAACCCAACTTTGGCGTATTTCAGACCCTGTCTAACCGCAGAAAAATTTCTCCCATGACCCACTTCTGTATTGGGACTAGTCAGCCTCTCTGCTGACACATCCAGGGCACCACGTGCCACGAGATGTCACCTAATTGTCCCCACGGAGGCAGCTTTCTGCTTTCCCCACGCAGAGGCTGGAAGAGAGCTACAACCCAGGGAGCAGCACTCAGCACACAGTTAATGGCCGATGAACACCACTATAACATAGGTGGGGTTAGAATTTGCCATAACCTTCCTCATTAATGTCACACAGTTAAAGGTTATTCGTTATGAACATGCTTGTTGACATTAAACTGGTTTACTGTCCAAGAGGCAAAGCTGGGTTGGATGCAAAGAGCTGGCGGTTCGTCCTTCCCTTTGATGAACTAGTCACCCTCTCTCAACACTATCTCCATCCCCACCCCCTCCTCATCCCCCAATTTGGGAAATAATTTGCATTCTTCCTCTGAAAGCATTAATTAAGAGGAGAACAAACGGGGTCCCAGGCAATTTGAACAAGCCTCATTACTGACTGAAGGCTTGTTTTGAATCAGCGTCCGTCAAAACAACAATTGCAACACCCTGGCCCAGCACCAAAACTGTACTGGGCGGGCTGGTGGGAGAGACGAGGGTTTTGTTCTCCAGGAGCCATTTGTGCACCTTTAATGATGACTATTGCAGCCAGCTCCTGGCTGATTGCTGCACAGCCCAGCGCGTCCTTTCCCGCATTAAGCCCTTATTACCCAGCAGCAGGACGAAAACCAGGGGCAGACACACGCTGTCCCTCCGCGCTGCTGCCCGCCATGCAGCGGGGCTCCCAGACAATGTCACGCTTCTGTGGCCGGAGACCACCCGCAGCAGAAGATGCCACTTGCAATTAGGGCACGTTTGTTTTCTGCCTTGCCTGACTTTGTCCCAGCTGGAGGAGCGCTCCAGCCCGGGCTGGGGTGAGATGTGAGCAAAGCTCTTTGCGGAGAGCCTTGGCCGAAAGGGCTGGAATGCCTTCTGCTCCTCTGCGTGGGAGGACAGAGCGCGGCTCGGGGGCGCAGGAAGGGCTGCACAGGTTTTCGGCCAGGCTCTGCAACAGCTCCCGGTGGCTTTTTCCTCTCCTCCTCTTGCTTCTCTCCTTTCCTTTCCTTTTGTCCCAAATTCACATCATCAACTACCTCTCGACTCGTTGGACGGGATGATCTCATCTAGCTTCAGGTGTGTTAGATGTCTAAGCAAGGGACACAAGTCAATGGAGGGAGACAGGAGTCTAAGGCAGGACTAAAGATGTACCTTTCTCCATTACCTTTATGGACATCAGCCCATTGACTTTCCTTCCCTTCCTCCCTATCTCACTGACTTAAATCGCTCCATTATCCTAAGCTGGCTGGTAATTCTTGAATGGGTGAGTAGGATGTAAAGGAAGGAAAGAGAAGGTTTTTTGCAGCAACATCCAAGGCTGCTTGGACCCAGAGGTTTTGCTTTCAGCCCACCTCTGCTTTCTTCCAACTACTAAGCACAAGCTGGGAAGAAAAAAGCAACCACGGCCAGTGGGGCCAGCAGGCTTTTCCCCTGATGCTGGACCAGCTCTGTGGGATGATCGCTGAATTCGTAAGTAGCTTGGGGATATTCTTGCTAGAGGTAAGAGCAATCATTTCAACACCTTTCTTTGTGTTTGCTCTTTGTAACCTATGCTGAAATACCAGCATGTAAGAGCAAAGGAGCTGTGCTTAGCATGCTTCGGGATAAAGACTTTGATAGCCTGGGCTGTACGTGTACAGCTCATCACCGCCACAGTTCTCATACAAATGCCCAGCTGATATAAAGCTGGTCCTCGAACAGTCTAATTGTAATTGTTTTCTCTAAACATTTACAACCAACAAAATGTGCATGTGTACGTTCAGCAGAGGGCCAAAGAGAAAAACAGCAGCTGCTCCCCGCATTCCTGCTGGAGTTGTATATATTCCAATGCTTTTTAAAGCATCTATTTACATTTGTATTTTGGATCCCTCTTCACTTCCTGAGCAGACTTGGCCAAATCCGGCACTGGTGCAAAGAGGGGGCATTGCCCTGCATCAGCACGGCCGCGCTCCTTTCTGCTGGGCTGGGAGGATGACCTGTTTTCTTTTTCCATGATACACGCACGGGTCTTCTGCTTTGCTTGTCCCTATGAAAACAGGTGCTGCAGCCTTGCTGGAGCCCCCGGGCCATGGTCCGTGCGGGAGGACCCTGTCAGGCTGGTATCTCGTGGCCACCCACGGCACCACCTCGGCTCGCGCCGTCCCCTGGGGCTTCTCCACCTCTTTTGGGGACGCTGCCCTGAGCACATCACCTAAGTCAGGGCAGCTCAAGGCTGGCAGCCGTGGGAAACCACCTCGGACGTCCCAGCTTCACTGCAAACGAGCTCGGCAGCGCTACAGCTCCTCTGCTTTTTAATTGGAGTGCGGCTACTCATAGGAAGATAGGAATCTTTTATAGCTGGATAAATTGCATTGGCTTCATCAATGAGCACAGACCCACCATGGAAGGGCCGCAGGAGATGGTCTGGCTTTCCGCTCAGCAGGAGCCGTGGCTCGGCTCTTAGCGGCTTCTTCTGAGACGTAATGAAGCAGCTACTGAATGTAGGCTGTGAGGAGAGAAAGTGCCATGTTGGGCTCTGGAGAACAGTATTTTTATCAGACAGCATGTGATAATTTCAGTCTTTCCCTTCTTAATGTTGTCTCGGAGCAGCACAAACCTCATCTCGTTCCCTACTAACCGTTCATTCAGATGAGGTCTTATTGCCCAGAAAAGCAATTTTGCCAAGGGGGGAAAAAAAGACAGGCAGTTGTGGGATAACGCTCACCTCGGGAAGGCTGCACGCCACCGGGATGTGTGTCCCTGCTCCCCGCCGTGGGACGTTGCCAGGCGAGGTGCCCCCAGCCATCCCACTCCTCCCAGCATCAGGTGGACCTTGCATTAAAATTGCCCATGGGTCTTCTTGATGGGAAGAGAGTGCAGAAGCATCCCCTCCCTCGGGAAGCGCCGTTGGAGAGGCTGGTCTGTGCTCTGCTGAAAGCGGGGGACCAAAGCGCTCTCAGAGCATCACACCCAGAGCAGCAGCATCCCCCAGCCACGTCTCGAGGGGCTCAGCCCTCGCTGGAGTGGGGGGCACAGCGCAAGGGGATGGATGTGACCCAGCGGCTGTCTGTCTCTCATGGGGCTGTGAAGGGCAATTCCCCCCGAGCCCCGACCTGCGGTGCTGCGTCGTGTCATGGATTAAATTCCTTCTGAAAGGCAGAACCAAAGCTCGTGGGTGTGGATTTCAGGATGGATGCTGTCTACAAGGTGAACACTTCGCTCTTTACAAAATATAAAGTACGTGAGGCTGCTGAGACTGGTTTCAGGACCCCAGCGCTTTCTGATTTTTGCTAACAACGTGTCTTGAAGCTGCAGGTAATTGAGATACCTGGTCAGGGGAAGCAGAAAAGGGCACTCTGCTGCTATGTCTAATGCCTCCCTTCCCTCCCTGCTCTTTTTTCTATCTCTGCATGGAGAGGATCTTCAAAGCAAAGGGCATACATTTACATTTCTGGTTCATTCCAGATGTTTTTGCTTTGGATGGGAAGATAAAAAGCCTTTGGAATATAGCAAGACACTTAATGATCTTACATATTAAACAAAAAAGCTACAGGGAAATGTATTTCAGGCCAAAACCATCTAGGGTGCATTTTCAGAGCATTGCCCTAGGACCAGGAGAGGATTGGAATATCCTGTGCAATGTGTTAAAATATCCTGTAACTCCTTCTGCCGAGGCATAACCCCATAAACCCAGGTGTTGCCCTGGTACAGCGCGGGGACCTGCTCCTCTCTCCCCCAAGCTGCCTCCCATTTGCTTTAATTATCTGGTGCACCACAGCAGGTATCTTGCACGGTTGGTCACCTTTAATGGCTCCTCAACAGTAGAGATTTAATTAAATTAGCAGGTTCAAAAACAAACGTGAAAATGAAGAGAAAATAGGCCTGGCGTGTTAAGCATAAAAAAAATCATCACTTAACAGTGACATTAACAAATGATGTTCATTACTTATTTTCCAAATGACCAAGCCTGATCTCTGATGGAGATGTAGGGAATTCCAGTAATTCTCTTTTAATCATTTCCCTTTGCATGATGGAAGACGGGAACCACTCACCAGTAACACGGTGCTGGGCCGAAGAGGAGGTGCAATTCTTTATGAAAGACGAGCGCATGTTTTGTCTTGGCGCAGCATCAATATGACCAGAGACCGAGACAGAGGGAGAGCAAAGTGCAGCGACGTTTCAATCAGACAGCAGGTTTTAATTCACAGGCTCAGAAGAGCCTGCTGATCAGCTTTGCTTCCATGTGGCAGCACCTCCAGAGAGGAAATAAAGAACTGAATGGTGTAAAACAGTGTAATTTCAGAGCAGTTAACAGCAAGAGACCAAAAAAAGCTATGTCGCTTTTTGCTTTAGCCCCCCCTTGAAGATCTGTCCTTTTCGTGCCTACGTGAATCTCTGATGGATTCCTAAAAAACATGAGTTTATTTATATTTCTGTGTTGCTCGTCGCTGTTTGCCCATGTTAGCTGCTACCATCTGGTTTCACCTGTGTGGGTTGTGCTTGCAGCCCATATCAGACCCCGCTTTCATTCCCAGATTTCATAAATAAACTTGGCAAAAAAAGGGAGATGGGAACTTCGATGCTGATTACAATGTCTCCCTCCATCAGCATTTCATGTGGAGGAGCTGATGCGCTTCTATAGCTGCTTTACTTTCTTCTTGCTCACCTTTTGAAGCTGCTGTCCCTGTGCGTTTTTCCATATGCAGAAGTGTTTGTGGCCGATTCAGTGAGGGCAGAGGTGTTTGCTTTTGTAAGCAGCCGTGATCTCGGGTGAACACGCGCGTGTGCATTTGTGTGGGATGTGACAGGACATGCTGCACCACAGCCCAAATGCAAAATAGTACAGAGCTGTTGGTTTTGTCTGGTTTTGTGTTGTTACTGCTGCGGGGGTTGTAGGACACGTGCCCTGTGTGACACAGGGACCAAACCTCACGGTGGGAGATGTCCCTCGCTCTCCTGTGGTCCTCATTCTGCATCACAGCACTGACTTCGCACTGCTCAGGCAGAGATGATTTTTAGACACTGCTAATGAATGTAAGTGTGCGTCCGTATCGCCTGCCATAGACCTTGTCCTCCGAAGTCCTAAACATCTGAAAAAGGCAACCTCTGCTCCCAAGAGCTTGCAGGAATACCGGAAAGTGCCTTCCTGCAGTGGTTACAAATGGATTAACCCTGCAGCAGGCAATTTGTTAGTGCATCGTGCGTCCCAGCCCGGTGACAGGTTGCATCGCTTTGCGAGTACCGACACACCTATAATACGTTTCTGAGGTTGTAAAGAGCACTGCAGGCGTGCGGGCGGATTCACCTGCTCATTTCCCATGGTCTTATATATGGATTTGTGCCTGTTCCTGCTGGAAAGTAGAGCATCCTTATATCACCTGGTCATGATACATAAAGGTACGTTTGCAGGTACGTTTGCATTTGTACAAGCAGGCGGTGTCTGCAGCGGGGTCCGTCACCTGCGTGCAGGAGGCACCGCCAGTCCGAGCGGCACGGCGGGTCTCAGCTCACTGCCCACCTGCGGGGACGTCGAGCTGAGCAGGTGATTGCACCATCTATTATGATGTTTAGCAGCTTCTTTGCAGCGTGTGGAGGAGCTGCCCTAACTGCTCCTACACCCGGCAGTGGTTTCTTGTCCTTGTAACATCAGAGCGTTGTTTCACAACAATTTTGAGAGGGGTAGGAGTGGAGCTGTTAATGCGGGGGGTTAAATTTTCTTAAAATGCTGGAGATAGGCAAAGGTATTTCAGACACCCTGTTCTGGCTGAGCTAAGAGGAGAAATCAATACCAAGGAGTTGATCGAAATCCGTGGTGATTTCTGTGCTGTTCTAGACAGCGCGTTCAGCTCTGATACTGTTATTGCAAAAACCTTCCAGCCCTTTTGTGAAGGACTTAGCAGCGGATGGGCATTAAAGTCCAGGTGCCCATCCACTTTAATGCTAATGGGAACCCAGCCTCCCAGCTCAGTGGATTATGTCTGCATGCAGCTTAGCAGAAACGGTGTGGGAGTACTAGCAGAGCTGTCCTAATGTGCTATTCTGGTCCAGCTATGCTTCATACTTGCACAGTCAAACCACTCCCTGCAATATAAGGGACCATATGGGAACTGCAGCTTGGCCGATATAGCCGTCTGTGTGCTGGGACTTGAGCGGACACAGTCCTGTCCGCCTGTCCAGCAGCAAAAGGCTGGTGCGTTCCCATGGTGTGAGGCTGGAAAGCCTCAGTCATCTCCTTCTTCTCCTTCCTGGTAGCTCTGGGGAGAAGAAATAGGTTTCGGGAGAGGGTGGTGGGTACCAGCGGCACTTTTGCTGTAGTGACCATTGGGCAGCTGAAAGGTCGTTAACACAAAGTGTGACACGTGGCAGTGTCCCAACACCAAATAATCCTAAAGGACACTGCTTTGGGTGTAACAAAATTACCTAGTACTCTCCAGCCAGACTGGCTGCCGTGCTCCCTTCAGGCGGTCCATGCAGTTCTCTCTGCTCTACAGCAGGGAAACTGAGGCACTGCCATGGCAGACCCAGACTGCACAACACACTGGTCCATGGAGCTTGGAGTGCCCCCAGGTAACAACCCCCAGGTGATTTAAAATGAAGGAAACAGAGTGCGATGTCCGGTTCTCCAAAGGAGAGGTGTCCGTGGTGTACCCAGGGACACGGGCACTTGGGTTTCTTTGCCAGGACATGCCAGGCAAACCCTGAAGCTCCCAAAAGGTGCTGGGTTCCCCATGGAGAAGACAATGGGATCTTGGCTACCCTGTGTTTACCAGGAAGACACTGCACGATGACCACTCACGAACACTAAACACGAGCAAGCGGGAGCTAGTGGCTTCCTCCTCCAGCCACCATTGTGTCCCCAGCACGAGGAAGGTCTGCGGCACAGCAGGAGCAACTGGTGAACTTCATTTACGGAAACCCCAGCTCAGGTCCCAAGGCAGGGTCCGTCCCACTGCCTGCAGTGAGGCTGGCAGGGCAGGCAGCACCCTGTGCTGGGTGCGGGGCTCAGCCCCAGCTGCACTGATGCTGCACGCAACAAAGCCCCGGCACTGGTCACTGCTCGAAGCCTTGGTTTGATTTAGTTTAGGTTTCAGAAGCAACATATAAACATTCCCAGTGAAGACACTTCTTCCAAGGGGCTCGGCCAAGTGGGGTTTCCTCCTCCGTGTTTATGGGAAAGCATTTTGTTTAGATAGAAAAGCAAACGAGCAGATCCCCGCATTCCTCCCCAGCACATCTCAGCCAGCTCGCTGGCCTCTGAGATGGGAGATTTAGCACAAACTCAAGGGAAATTTGCGTTAAGAGTCTCTTATTAAAATCCCGGCAGTGTGTCCGTGGGACATGAGGCACCGCAGGCTGGCTTAGGAGCTGGGAGAGGGTGGGAGGCACCGTTGGTAATGCAGCCTGCAGATCAAGAGTTATCCTGAGATTCATTACAGCAGATAAATGCTTCTCCTAACGATTCTTCTAGCCCATGACTCAATACCACAGCCTACTTACAGCCCAGGAAGGCTAGAAAATGTGGTATTGCTTGTACTGTGTTCTTGAGAACTATGAAAGAAGAGGTAGTTTGGATTTTGCCCTTCAGGGCTACAACTAGGTTGAAAATTCACCTCTGTATGAACACCAGCAGAAAGATTTATACCCATGAAGTACCACTCAAAATAGGCTTTAAGTGAGAATTAATTGGTATCTATACCTCTGAGCAGGGTGAATTTCCCCTGGGCCTGAATAAGTTCTGCTTGAGCCTTTCATGGAGTTATTATTTCTTTCATTATAGGGGGAGAAAAAGGGATGAAAATCTCCACTGAGAACAGCTGGCTAATTTTCGCTCTTTCTTTATAACAAACTCAGGCCAAGATCTGGTTGTTGGCAAGCACAGACCCAACATCTGCAGGAGGAGAGGCCTCTGGCCTCCCCAGCTCGCTGGAATTTTCCAGCTGATGTGAAATATTTCCCAAGTTAACGACAGCATCTGTGGAGGCAGGGATGGGGTAGCCAGGTGGTCATTTTTTTGACACATAGCTGGGTATCACAGGGCAAGTGACTGAAGAAAAACCCAACCTTGTGCAGAGCTGGACTCCACAACCGTGCTCCAAGGGGTCAGGTTTTCTTTCTGGGGCTGCTCTGAGGAACAGGAGCCTCCTAATCTCATGTTGACCTTGTCCAGTTTGCTCCTTGATTTGGGGGACCAGTATAAGGCAAGGGTCTAGTATCACTTCCATGTCACCGCTGACCTCAAAAGGTCCACTGTCAGTCTTTAAACACTGATACCATGCTCTCCTCACCAGCAAATTTCTAAGAGCTTTACCCAGCAGGTCAATAAAGCTGTTTATCCCCTGCACACCTTGGGAAAATGAGACCCAGTGCTGAGAAGTGACTTCCCAAGCTCGCCCGTCCAGCAGCACCATCAACCTCCTAAGGGCCAACGTATGGCCATGGCCTCACTGAAGGGCTGGTCCTTCACCTCCTGTACCTTTGTGATTTGACTCCAGATGCTTCCAAAAGTACTTTTATGGCTGATCGAAGGCTTCAGCATGAGATGAGACAGTGGGACATAGCCAAGGTACCTGCAGGCCAGTGATCGCATTCCGTTGGAATTCGCAGGACTGGCATCAAGGGAGAAGGTGGGGAATGGAAGCATTAGGACCAGTCTTGCCTCATTCTGATCAAGCTGAAGTCCCCAGACAGAGGCATGGGAAGGCCCTGGATTAACTAATATTAGTCTTAGAGACTAACTGCCCTGGAGCGGTGGTCCAGCAACTCTCACCGAGCCCCTAAACCCTCCTCAAAGTTCAGTCACAAAACAAAGGGAGCCAGTTCGTGTTCAGAGACACACTGGGCATCCGCGGGAAGGAGGCAGCTCAGGGGTTAAGGCTCTTGGCAGCATTTCAGTTGTACGATGCAATAAAATACTTTATGACATTTTTACAATATTGTGCAATGGGATTTCGAGACCTCAAAAGAAAACACTATGTAAATGTAAGATGCAGCTGAGTGGAGCAAGCCCAGCAGGTACGAGTTTATCTCTTTTCCTCTCCTCTCTTCCCTTCTCCCGCTGCCCTCGCTGCAGGCAGGAGCACTTGCTCCCCACGCCACGGGCCAGCCCGGCTTCCCTGGTGCTTCTCAGCACATCTGTGCTGGTTTTATGTGCGTGCCACATACTTCCACAGTGAGCACATATTACATGTTGCTACAAACAGCCCCAATAAACGTGGGAGCCAAGTGTGCCTAAATGTTACAAGATATTAAACACCTTCTAGCCTGATCCATAACCTTGTAATTGGTATAAAAATAACAAGACTCGTCTTTAAATGGGATTCCACGGTTGCCATTGTCCATTTGCTGCGTGACGTCGTGGCTTGGGACACCGGTGGCAGCGCCAGGAGAGGCAAGCTTGCAGCAATCAGCTAAAATCCTTTAGGTCACTAACTCAGTGGCCCCCAAAATTAACTCAAATGATTCTGAATCAAGGAAAAACACACTCATCTTGAAAGGATAGGGGGTGTTTCATTTTACAGTGAGACATGGAAAAAGAGCAGATGTCTGAAAGGAAGCGCTGATGTGAGTTCATCAGAAATAAAGTTATCCAAGTGGTTCAGCATCTTTCTAACTACGTGGAGGTCACCCTCATTGCAGAAGACCAAGATCACCTCTGGGCAAGTCCTCACCCTCCTGGAACAGCAGTGGTAAAGAACCTTCAGCAGATGTGGGGTTGTCACCCATATGTGCTGAGCACGGTCGTATCTGCCATTGCACCGTTAGTCCTTGTAGGAGATGGTCTAAGGTGAAAGCGCAGGTTGTCTCCGAGCCAAAGATCACTGAGGCAGCAAGAGCGTCCTAGGAACAGGACACTGGAGAGCTCAGCTTGGTCAGGACCAGCAGGATCATTTTGATGATCTGTAACTGCTTTTGAAATGAGGCTCCCCTTTGAATGCACCAGATAGGTAGAAAATTTGTCTGCAATTCCAAGGCAAATTTGACCAGGACTGTTCCAGACGCTCGGAGATCAGAGGTCACTACATAAAACATGCAGGAGCTTTAACACAAATCCCCAAAGTTGGGTGGTGGAAGAGGAGTCTCCAGCTCCCCCTCGCATGCTCTTGCTTCCCCGTTTCAACCCTTCTGGTAACAACGTGGGACAGGAATGCACTTTTATAACTGAGGCAGCGATGAAGTCCTTCTGTAATCACTTTATTCCAGGAACTGACGCTCTAAGAAAAATCCCAAATATCACAAGGCTTGGCATAAAATCATACAAATTGGCAACACTACATTTGGAGTGAGGCAAGCTAAGAAAAGCCTAATCCAATCTTATGCTTTAGAGTACCAGCACAGCGGCAGCAGATTGCCTGGGGTGGTCGGGAAAGAAACGTTTGTCCCCGCATGGGACGTGTCCAGGCTCTCAGCGGAGCAGACAGGGGGTCTTAGAAGAAGCCCCAGCGTTTGAACTTCTGCAGGCAGAGACATCCAATGTCACGGCTTATTTGTCTGATCAAACAGAGCAAATCCCTCGCTCTGATCCTGCTGATGACTCTAAATTGCTTTAACCGTTGTTAAATGAACCACACAATATATTTTCAATGTAAGCAATTTTTTTTTTCCTTTTTAACAGCTCTTTGGCCTGACTTCAGTAGGTGGTTCAGCTCCCTTGGAAGGTATTGATGAGAAACCGGTGTCCGTGAAGACTTACCTGAACTGGTTTTGCTCTTTTGTTTCCTCCTGTTGACTATTAATGTGGTTTTTATTACATGGCTCCAGCCGTGCCTAGAGCTTCCTTGCAGTGGATGCTGTACACGCTCACACGAAGGCACCTCTGTTCGGAAGTGTGTAATTACAGCCTAATTAGGCAAGAGGGAGACAGCTGACCTGCATGGGGTCAGCCACCGAGTTGAGGCTGGACACGAGCTGTCTGGCCCCCCTGCAGGCGGGAAGCCCCTGGCTCTTCCCAAAACCGGGTACCCCTTGGCTGCCCTATGGGAAGCGCATTGGGAAGAGTTGTCACCCATCCCATAAAGCCCGATTGTGTCAAGTCCTGCCTCTCCGTGGCACCACTTCTCGGTGCCAGAGAAACTCCATGGGTAGAAGCAACAAGAAAAGTTGTACGTTGAATTGCATTAAAATGCCAGCAAGTTTGCTGCTCTATTACTCAGGGAGTTTTCCTCACCCCTTTTCAGTTTTGTGGGTCTCTTGTCCATGTCCCCCCCAGACTTCATATTTTTTGCAGTACTTTTGGAACTGGGTCAAACCTGGTAAAAATTTAGATATTGAAAGTTTGAGCAAAAATAACGTGACACCATTTGTCAATCACCATAAATCTTTTGTTGCTGGGAAAGGTACTATTTGAAAGCCCCAAATTTTCTCACAGTGTGGATTTTCCAGCCAAATGGTTTGCAATTCAAATTCGTCATGAAATGTCAAAAAAAAAAAAAAAAATCCTAGCCATCCCTAGCTATATCTCCCTTAAAATGCTAAATTACTCTGCTTTTCATGTCAAATTTGTAGCAAGTGTCTCCAATTATGAGGAGTTTGCCTGGGAGGTGGTAAGGAGATTTTTTTTGGTACTGCAAACTTGCTCCTGGAGTCTGTGTGCAAAATTCTGAAGGGACGTTCTGCTGGAAAACACCATCCTCCCTGGCAGAGGTGCTTCCCAGCCTGACACCTCAAGCTGTGACTCCTCACAAGCCAATGAACCACTTCTCTGGGGAGCTGCTGTTGGACTGATGTTGTTTTGCTGGGGAACCTGGGGATTATCCTACTGACACATATCTCTCCTGGATATTTGGGGGTATCATGGGTGACCTAGTGAGTAAAGTAGCTTAGTGTTCATCCATCCTTAGCACGATCTGCCTCTCACCTTGGTATTTCCCATGGGGTTTTTTGGTGAAACTCTTCCAGAGTTTCCAAAAATCCATCTTGCAGCAAGAAAGGCTCCTGGAGTCCTGAAGAGCTTTGGATGGAAAGAGGAGCCCTGCAAAAGGACAGGCTGTGTGCCGAAGCTCAGCTGCATCAGGGTGTGGGACAGTGCTGGGTGGTGAGAGGTGACAAATGTCCTTACCATGAAGGGAGCTCTTCCTTGGGCTGCTTCTCCCCTGCCTGCTAAGCCCTGTCAAGTCACAAGCCTCAACCCCTTAAAACCCTTAAAGGAAACAAGAGAAAGCTTTGGTTCGGAGGAAAGAAAGGGTTTTTACAAGTGATGGCAGAAGGGAAAATTGTGTCTCCTCTGAAGCAGCTATGACTCCACCACTGGGCATGTCCACGCTCATAACGAGGGATCTCCACAATAGGCGTCCTCTTCAGCTCAGGTAAACCCAGTGAGTGGAAAACCCTTCCCATCTGCCTCCGTGTTTATCCAAGTCCCCCTCCAGCATCTCACAGAGCGCCCACCATCACCTCTCAGTAGTTTTTCCACTCCAGGCTTTCTTAAGACATGAGGCTGTTTGTGCCCCAGCTTGGGCTCCCAAAGCACCTGCAGATCATCTTGAACGCTGCTTCTTTCAGGGATCCTTGCAAAGCATCTGCCGGTGGCAGCAGCTCTCCTAGGGGAGCGGGGGGTGTGCCTGGACACCTCCCCAGTGCCCTGGCTCCCGGGCCAGCTGCTATCGATGGCATCAGAACTTGGATTACATCAATTCTTGTGACATTGCCCAACTGAAACCCTGCTCCCCAAGGGAGGCCCAGCTTAATTGACTGTGGGTATTAATATTGTATTATCAGCAGCCAGATGGTCCAGAGACAGGCAGTTTTCATACGTTTTACTGATGTCCTTCAGTGGAAAATTATTTCCACTTATCTTTCATCCTCATATACTTCAGGTAGAACGAAGCGTTAGCAGCGGCACGCTCCATCGCGAGCAAAGTCACCACAAGGCAGTGCCTGGCTGCAGAGCAGACGTGAAAAGGTGTCTGTGCAGGTTTTAATTAAAACAGCTCCATGGAATGGCTGGCAGGTAGGAGGAGGCGGTGGGTCCTTCCTGCCAAGCCTGGAAAACATCCAGAGCAGCTTTACTGGAAAGGGTCTCCCCTTTGCTCTTTTCTTTTGCTTTTCCTGACTTTTTGACTGATACTCAAAGAGCTTGCAGTGGTGGGTGCTCAAAACACAAAAGCCCCCAGAGGCATCGCCAAAGACTTTCCTGGTGAAGCTTCCACACGCAGACAGACAGGACCCATACGAGTCCCTGGGCCAGTCAAAGCCTGAAACTCATATGTGCATAAATAGAGCTCAGGAGTGAGGGGAAGAGCATCTTTAACAGCATGGTCCTGAGTAGAAAAGTGACCATGGAGAGGTGCTTCAGGGAGGTCTTTAACCAAGAGGTTTTCTGGCTCCCAGGGGAGATTCAGTCCAAGGAATAGCCAGGTGGATGCCCCTTCGTAGGTCATTTCCCTTGATACTAGTTCCAGCATTGTCCATTTGCTCCTTCCACACTTGAGATGCAAACAATGGTTGAGATAAACAGAAAGAAGACCCTGGGCTTTATATTGCCAGAAGAAATTGTCTTGTGTCACTCCGCACGCCCCGCGGTGTGCGAAGGGCTGTCCCCTCCTGCGGTCCCCAGAGCTCAGCCCAGTCCTGGCTCTGACACCAACTCACCCTGTGACCCTTGGCATGTCCCTGCAGCACCTCGGTGCCCAGGTTGATACCCCAGCAGCACCCCTACGTCGTACGCTTGCAGCGTCGCGGGGTTTGCTAGGGCTTGTCCTGCGGAAAAACATCTCTCCAAGGCATGGTGGTGACAGGGTTATCCGATGACAAGCTAACACCTCCCTCAAAGCGTCACCAGCATGTCAGATTGGGAACGTAGACCTCTGTCGTTAACTCCCCTCCTAATGAGTATTGCTGCTGACAGCCCCAGTGTGACCTCAGGGATGGTTTGGGGGTGGGCTGGAGGCTCAGGGGGTGTGGACAGGGTCCACGGGAGAAAGTGCTGGTGGTACCAAGAGCTCTGGGGAACGAGCTGCACTCAGACTCATGATATGATACAAATACAACCACCCTGCTATTCCTGTGCAAATTACAGCTTCAGCCTCCGTTTTCTCCTTGCAGCAGGAAGGGTGTCATTTGGGGGGTTCGCTAGGCTTTTACCCAACCATGCGCCCAGCCAGCCTCCCTGCTGGGCAGCCCTTTAGTCCCATGAGCGTGGCTCTGGGGGCACAGCACGCACCCACCCTGCCCCTCCCGCCGGAGCACCGATCCTCCCCCACCGCCCTCCTCCCCTCCCTGCCAAGGGTCAGCGCTTGCTCCAGTGGCTTGGCTAAAGCACATGGACACTTGTGGGTTTTGGGGGAAGGAGAGGGGTGATGGAGTTGAAGGGTGTTGGGGAGGCAGGACCACAGGGGCATCTTGACAGCACAGCTCTGCCCTCCACGTGGGGCAGCTGCCAGTCATCTCGTGATGGACAGGCCACCAAAGAATAGGTACAAAGCCTTTGAACAGTCATCAGATACCTAACAACGTTGATAAACTGTACGGTGAGCTGTAGATCCTACTAAGCATTGCGGGGGTATGTTGTACCTTAAAGAAATTGTGAGGAACATGGCTCCCCAAAGAGAAACTGGTATTTCTAGAGCGTAATTCCCATTGCTCATTTGCATTTAGCTGCAAATTGCTCATTGCAGACTGTAGAGGAAGCTCAGAACAATAAATACTTTTTTAGGGGTCTTGGTGACATGCTTAAAATGAGGTGAGCTGAATGCTCGCTAAGTGATAGTGCTCAGAGCACCACAGTGATGTTTTTGGGGCATTGGATGATATGGGGCATATTGCGATTTGCTGTGGAGACTTTTACTCCGTGGTCAGCCAGGTGATTCAACTGAGCTCAGTGGAGGTGCAACGTCTCCTCCACAGTTGCTCCTCGCTCCATCTGTGCTGTATCAGCCCCAGCTTCCCAAAGGCGCGGGGTCCAACCACCCCCTCCCCTTGTCCTGGACACTGCACACGGGAACATGAGACACAAATTTACACCGGTGGCATAACTCTCATTCCTGGCCCAAACGCTGTGGTGCTTGGCCACAATATTTCAGCACCTTGGCCAAATCTGAAGTAGCTCATCCTTCAGGTATTTGCTTCTTAGATAAAGTTTCCCATCCTCCCACAACTGTCCAGTGAAGAGACACATCTCACACACAACCAGAAGCAGAACTAGTCAAAAGCACGTTGCAGCGAAGGAAACCAGCCCTGGGCTGGGCTGGAGCCCTGGTGTCCCCAGTGCTGAGCCTCAGACACATCATCCCGGGTGATGCTTCTCCAGCCACACGTGGCTGGACCAGCCCAGGGCCATGCTCTGATGTGGCAGCCGGGACCTGCTCCGGGACAGAGTGGCTGAGCCCTGGTTTAGTTTATTTTCCCGCTGATTCACCAGCGAGGGCTCACCTGATGCCCGTGCTGCCAGGACCGGCGTGTGCTCCCCAGGCCGGCCACTCACTGGGAACATCACCAGCAAAATAGCAAACAGATGTCATCCAAGATCGTTCATAAATATTTCATAGTGGCCTGTGAGCCACCTGGTGAAAGACAGAGACCTCAGCGCCGGCTCTGAGCTTATTACTGAAGACCAACAAATGCTTCTAATTGGGTCAGTGGCAACAACAATATTATTGACAGCAACAGAGAGAACAACCTGGTACAGTTTATTTGCTTTGCTGTGGGTACCCGTGCTAATAATATGTAAATTGAGGTTGATGGATAAGACTTTGTGGAGAGCTTCTTCTCCATCTTATTAGATTAACACAGAGACCTAAGCAAAGAGAGAGATGTTAGGGAACGAGGTGAAGCCTGCGGAGACAGGCGCTGCTCTGGGGTGCAGGCAGATGTGCAAAGGGAGTCACTCGGCATAAAGGCATTCCGTGTTTTCAACCAGCTGCACCCAAACGGGAGCCTGGGGTGAGGAGGGTAAAGGAATATTTTCCAGAAATCCAACCCGTTTGCTGTTGGGTTGAACAGCAGTCCTGAACCCCCACCGTGCTGCACGTGAACAGGGCGTTTTCCCAAGGGGCTGCTACTGCAATCAGAGCAAAAATCCCATTTTCTCAACTGTCTCCCAGTGATGGAAGTCTCAGAAAATGGGAGAAATGAAATTAACTGGGAGAGGGTGCAGGACTCGGAAAGACTTTTGGTTTCTGTTCCTGGTTCTGCCGTGTATTTGCCGCACACGACTTATTTCCCAGAGGCTGCAGTGCTGTCCCCGTGTCACCAGGGATGATGTGACACTTGATTTGTTGCTGTTTGCAGAGCATTTTGAGGTCTTTGCTTGAAAGGAGCTTTTATTAAAGTTCCTGCATGCTAAGAACTGCCTAGGACTAATAAACATGGTTTAAGAAAAGTAATTTGGGGACGTGAGAGCAGCTTGGTTCTGTGTGCTTTTGGGTGTGTAATCGGTGCGCGCGTGTGTGTGTGCGCAAGTGCATGTGGTTCACAAATTCTCCTGAGATCCCCCTTCCATTTGGAGGCAAAAGACTCCCACATGAACATAAGTCTTGGTATGGCAACATTTTATATGCAAGTATTAATCCTCTTTTTAAGCAGCCCGTTTATTAAAACTCGGCAAGTTTCAATTTTTGAAGCTGGGTTCCTGAGATGTCATTATCCTCCTGCTGGAGCAGATTAGCGGATTGCTAGGAGGATGCAATTTGAGCTCAATTAATTCTGCTTCAAGTCCCAATTCAGTGTTGCTAAATAGCTTTCAAAACCTCTCATCAGGCTATCTGGCACTCCGCTGCCTGGTGCACGCTGCCTTGAGGCTGCATTTCTGCGGGGCAGTCCTGCCCGGCTCGGCCCGACGCCAGCCCCCGTAACGGGCAGACACTGGTCGTGTTTGCACCATTGCTCCCTTCTTTCTAGAGGACTTTTGCAAGAATGTCTGCTCAGTTACTCTAAAGCATCTTGTGTCCAGGGAGCAAATGCTGAGTTGGTCTTGCAAAATACTAACCCCAGCATTCATTTTCTTCTCTTTTGTATCACTTCTGTTAAGTTAGTTACACCATTGGAGCAATCATTTTCATGTCTGTTTGGATACAGAAATGAGAGGGAATGGCAGAGTAAAGCAGAAAAAAATGTAAAGCAGTGAAATAAAAATAGTCAGTTCACAAGACAGCGTTTCTTTTTTTTCCTTGGGTAAGACTTGCCTTGACCGTCATAAGTAGGATTAAACCAGAGCCTTGACTTAACCTGCCGGGCCCAGAGTCTGCAAATCCTCACTCATGTGGTTAGATTTATACGGGTGGAAATTAGGCTCCTGGCGCGTGTAAAGTGCAGACTGTGTAAATCACCACCGGAGCGGAGCCATCGACTGCTCGTTCTTCCAGGCAGGAATTGTCTTTTCTTTATATGCCTTTGCAAAACCTGTAAAATTGGGCCCAGATCCAAGACTATCCAAATCATTATTAATCTTGACCTAGTTTACAAACAGGTAGCAAGTCCATTTTCTTTGTTCCTGTCCTTCCTCTCTCTTCCTTCCTTGCTCTCCCTCTTGTGCTCACAAGTATATACTGCATGTCCTCTTTCCTGCTTCCAGCCAGCATCAGTTACAATGAGCCTACCTTATTTATTGTTTTAAACAGAAATACAAACCTTATCATGATACTCAACCACTTCCCAGTCTGCCGCATCTGCTCTCACTGGATGCTCAAAAGAGAGGGGAGTTTAGGTACCAGGAGGCCATCTAAGACATCACCATCAGCATGAATATGGAGTAGATGACTCTTGTAGCTGCTTCTACTACTTTTATTTTAAGACAAGGAGGACTTCTGAAATACAGACCATCCGAAAGAGGAAGGACTGGGGCAAGTGGAGGGATGGAGGTGTTTTCTTGGCAAGGGAGATGCAATGCCCGGGGTTGTGCAGAGGGAGGTAAAGACCCATGACAGCTGCAGACTCATCGCCCACAGCCTCCTCTCTCCAAATGCCCAAGCTGCAATGTGACAAAACAGGTTCTGAATTGCCAGGTGGGACCACAGAGCCCAAACAGCAAAAGCTCTTGACCTGGGTTCTAAGACACTAGTGGAAAAGCCCATGTTCCTGTCTTCTTCATAGTGGTCTTCTAGATTTCTCAGGGACTTGCTTTTGTGCTGACATATACCTGCCCGTATCCTTTCAAGCATCACCCCAGGGCAACTACACTTGAGAAGGTTCAGTCCCGTGGCATCGCTGCCGGCACAAAGATGCAAAACGAACCAGACAGAGACTGTCCCATACGCTGAGCTTGATGCCATCATTTATGTCCAGCTGAGTGTGCACATCAGCCTTGGGAGCTGGCAACATTTTGCACATGAGCCGAGGACAGTCCAAGGCACTGACAGTGCAGATGAGCCTTTCTGAACGTGTCTCCAACTAAAGGGAGAAAATGCGGCTCGCTGAGAAATGTCAGCTTCAAAGGGATTCCCCTGGCACATTCCAGACCCTTGGCCCACCAGGCAGCAGCCTGAAAAAATACTTAGTCCCTAAAGGTCAACGTGCATCACAGCAGTGGCCCAGCCGGGGAGTGAAGGGCACAGCTGAGGGACATGCGGGACGGTCCTGCCGCTGGCCACAGGTGCCACATGCCAGCAATCCCCTGCCAAAACGCCTCTGCTGTCTTGGCGTACTCTGTTTTCATTCCCTTTGCGTTCAGGTTGGGACAGAAAGCTCTGTCCCAGCCGTGGTGTGCACCCGCGTCTGCCAGCGACACCCAGCCCGCGGAGCAGAGCGGGCTCCAAGTGCAGGGGTGCTGGTGGAGGTGAGACCTTGCTCCCTGTGGCGGATGAGGAAACCTTGGGAGAGGTGCCACCGCCTCCGTGGTTGGTGTCTGAGTGCCGTGGACCTGCTCACGTGAACGCTGCGGGGTGGACCACGGCAGCGTGGGGACAGCCAGCGCCTTCTGAAATTTTCTCCTTGCCTGCTATAAAGGTTGTGGTGTCAATGCCAATTGCCCTCTTGCCTGTCCCACATCTTACCGTTGAACGCAGGCGGATTGCTTGGCTTTCCTGATGCTGTCCCTCATACGTGGTGATATTAAAGTGTGGGAGTGCTCACAGGGGCATATGTTAGCACGTATCCCCCAGGGATTTGCTCTGACCCACCGATCCAGCTGTGCCCTATGGAGATGACGTCCAAGCAGGGAAATCTGCATCACCCTCCATGTCCTGCAGCACAAGCTCTGGCTCTGGTGGGTCTGTACAACCATGGCAGCACTGGGACAGGCATGGTGGCAGAGAAGCCAGGTTTGTGTTCCATCTTCTCTACCCAGATCACCACTGTCACGCTGGTGGAGATGTTCCCGGAGGTGCTGAGGGCATCCATCTCCGCTGCCAGCTGCCCCTGAACTGGTAGGTACTGGGGCTGCCTGTTTTCCCATGCACTGCCATTGCCCCAGGGCAGCACACCCAGCGCTGCCGGGGCTTTGCCGCAGGTAAGGGGAGGGTATGGACACAGCCACGGTCGCAGAGCGTGGTGGAGCAGCCCAGTGCCAGTCCTTCAGCTGTTGTTTGTTCTACCATTGGTGTGCAGAGTTGGTAAAAGCAGCCCTTTGCGCTGCTAAAACACCCTTTCTCAAAGCCTGTGCCGTGGATTGGAGGTCGAGGTGAGCATAAAGTCAGTGCAAGTTGCTCAGATGGGCCGATCACATCCAGCCCACCCTGACGGGGCTGAGGCTGAGCCAGGGGCTCAGAGCACAGTGTAGTTCGTGGGGCTTCACTACCCCCCTAAAGTGGCTGCACCCCAGCCCAGCCCTCTCTCAATAATGCTGAGCAGCCCTTTCTGCCTGCCATGGCTGTGGTTTGTAGCTATTGACTGAAGGGAGCTGGATCAATACAGAATCTGTATTGCCTTTCGGGTTGGGAATCCTCCAAAACACAGTTAAATGCTTGGACAGGCCCAAAGGAGGATGTTGCAGCTGGGGATCATGACCCCAGCAGATGCCTGCTCCCATGGGGCCACCCTGCCTTTCCCAAATATCCCCACGGGGTGATTCCCTGCTCGTGGGAACGACTGCGAACTGCACAGACAGGGCTCGGATGCCAGCGCGTGGGTATCACCTTACCACCCCAAGGCAGGACAGGCTCCTGCATAGACCCAGCGGGCTGTACTCAATAACTACCTCCTGGGATAATCTTCATTTTGGAGCATGATTCCCACCTTGAAGCCTTTAGGCTGTGCAAGTGTCCCAGCAGAGCTGAAAGCACCAAGCCACCCAACCCCCCCCCCCCCCCGATGAAGGCTGAGCTGCCCTTGCCAGGGCTGTACGGAGCTGCTTGGAGGTCAGAGCCACAGCCCTGCGGACTGCGATGCCATAACATCTTCTCTTTACACATTAATCTTCCTGGGAGAACCCCAGGGCTTGGAGGGTTAATAAGAGCATCAGCTAAACGGGGAGGGAGACTCAGAGCAGCTCATGTGAATGGCATTGGGGGGCTTCAACTGCTACACTTCCCCGCTACAATTTCCAAGGTGGTTTTGCCAGCTTACATCAACATCAAGTCTTTCATCCACCGCTGCGTCAGTCAACCAGCAGCTCATAATGCCCAGGCCGTCTGGAAAGAGAAGAAGCAGCTTCCAAAAATTGCAGCCCCGGGTCTCGCTGCCGGCACTAGCACTGAGGGGGGGGCAGGAGCCGAGTCGGCCGAGAGAAGGGGCAGGTGGGGGATGCAGGGGCAGAGCAGGCAGGGAGGAAGGTGTTTTTGGCAAGCAGAAAAAGAGCAAATTAGTGGAGACTTTGTTATTTTTTTAATAACTGTGAAACGCGGTCATACTTTTCAAGGACCTTGCCCAGTGATGCCATACCACTGGAGGTGATCTACCACTAAAATTACCATTACTGATGGATTAAACAAAAACCACTCCCACCTTAAGCCTTGGTGCTTAGCCGATGCACCACCTTCCCTTGGTGAAGGCGGTGTTGGAAAACAAGACCATCGCCACCAAACCCCTTAAACGGGAGGTTCAGAAGGGCTGATCCAAAGGTGAGGATCAGCTCCACAACACCATCCAGAAAGAAAAATCACCTGGCATGTCTCTAGAGCGATTAGATCCCGAAAGAAGGCGATTTGTTAACGCCACGGGTCCGTCTTTTTTGTGCGGAGCCCAGACATCTGGCAGAAGCACGAGGTGCCGGTGGTGGCTGGCTCCATCCCCGTTGCCGGCCAGCGAGCTGTGCTCATTGAAACACTGACCGCGATTCTCATGCAAATGGCCGGACGGCGAGAACAGATGTGAAACATTTGGTTCTGTTCTTGTTGGCTTGTAAAGAAATAATGTGACTGGAAGGGGGGAAAAAAGGGGCCAAGCAGGGTGCGGGGGGAGAAAGTTTATAACAATAGTTCTCCCTTGGTGGCCCGAAGCGATGGAGTTTATGTCAGGCTGTGCCAAATTCATATCTCTAAGTGAATGGAACTAGCCCTGTCAAGCTTTGAGGTAGGGGCAATACACAAGTATTATAAATACAGGGAAGTGTAGAAGCTGTGTCATGTCCAGTGTGGAGCCATCAATCATCTCCTCCCCGTCCTGAGTTTATAAAGTGGTTTCTGATGGTACTTAGACAGTTTACGCCGGCCGTGTGGACTGGCTGGAAAAGCTGACTGCATGTTCCAAGTATGTCGCGTTTGCTCTCAGGGAGCTCCGGTGATGAGGTGCCCTGGCAGGTTTTGTTGATATTAGCAGACGGAAAGGAAAAAAATCCACCACTGCAAAGAAACAGGCAAGCCGAAAACACAACCCGTGCTCCCAGTGAGCCCAGGCTGGAAGGAGCAGGGGGTGTCCGTCACCTCCCTCCCCGCAGCCTGGTTCAGTGCACGGGATGGGGAAACGAGGCCAGTGGGAGAAGACATCTGGTAGTGACACGGATGCACGATGATGCTCAGTCTTCTCTGCTGTTTTTCATCATTCCTCTGGAACTACTGAGTTACTGTTGTCTGTTGGCATGGGACACCCGTCCAGACATAGATATGTCTTCAAAAATGTGTGAGGCCCTTTTGCTGTGGACATCCATGCGGAGAAACCTATGAAGACACACAACCCTCAGTGAAAAATATGCACGACATGCAGATGCATAGAGCTTGCACATTACAAACATGCAGATGCTCCCCACAACCTTACGCATGCCCGTACTCCATCTGCTCTCCTCTGCGTGCATGCAACTCAAATGCTTGTACACAGACAAGAGCATCCCTTTGCACGCACACACACTGGATCCTGAGCTTGACTTTTCCCTTCTTTATCCAGCTGGGTACCTCTGAGCTGGGACACAAGCTCACAAAATCAAGGGGAACCTCAAGGCTGAGCTTTTCCTGCCTTCAGTAGTGATTGAGCCCTCCCAGCGTATTGCTGCAGGTGCCTCCGACAGCTCCCAGGAGGGAGGGAAAGGCTCGTGGGTGAACATGGAGGCCAGGAAGGGAGTGGAGAGAGTGGGAAGGTGGAGTTTGGGGAATTCGGGGGCTGAGAAATGGCAGATCTGGGTAATGCAGATGTGGAGGCCAAGAAGAGCTGTTGTTGGTTGTCAACATGTTCAGACTAACCTGACCTCATCTCAGCCCTCTCCCCTGTGTAGAGGTGACCACGTCTCCCTGGGTTTGTCCATCTGAGGCTGGTCGGCTGGACCTGTCCGATCTCCACCCAACCCCACCGCTTCTCTTAGCCAAACCTCACACGCAGCTGCGTCGAGGGAAAGGCGTCTGCTTATGTTTCGTGAAGCGGTAAAGATCATGTTTTGAAACAGCCGAGCTGACGACTGCCTGCGCAGCTCAGTAATTACACACTCGGCGCTGTGCTGTACATGCAAATTAGGCCTAAAATGACACCGGGATGTTGTGCTCCCAAGTTGTCAAAAACTCAGTCCTGGGATTGCCTCCAAACCCCTCCAGTGCCTGGGACACGCTCGCGGGGGGAGCTGGCCTTCGGGGTCGTGAGTCGCACCCCGCTCCGGTGGTATCCAGACCTCATCCCAGCGAGGCGATGGGCTTATCCGTGAGCTGGCGTGCGGGTGTGAATCCCTGTAAACATCCCACTGCACAACGGCAGGTGGGTGCGGACACAACAGGGCAGGTTTCCCAACCCCCAGGATTTTTCTGGTGGGTTTAGCGTGGCGGTCGCTGCTGCTCGGCCATCGCCCAGCCCTATCTCAAAGCCTCAGCCAGTTATCCAGGCGTGATTTCACCCGCCGCTGAAGCACAGCCATCTCAGAGCTGGCAGCGTTCTTTAGCATTGCGTAGCAGCAGCGCGGGCTGTCTGAGGATGGGATGCTAAGAATACAGTATTCTGCCCAAACTCCTGGGGTGATGCAAGCAGGCCAAATTTCCCATACAAGGCAGGAATGCGCGTCTCTCGTTCCCCCTTCCAGCAGGAACTAATGCTATGTTACTGCTTTGCTTCCTTTTAAAGTGCTCTATTCAGCCCAGCAAAGCCAATAAGCTGAGCTGTCACCAGCTCCGCTCAGCCAGGACGGAGCGGGAGCGGCAGCGCAGGGTCTCCCGGGGAGGGAGGCAAAGCCCCTGCCCTTCCCTCGGCAGCCCCCGGGGATGTGCTGGCTCTGACGCTGGTTTGCTGGGGGTACACCGTTGCCCCTCTCTGCCTTGGTGCTGCTGGTTACGCCGTAGGGCTCGGTGTTTTCTGGGCGTTACAAACAGCCCGGGAGCATCGTGGGGCTCCGGGCTCAGGTTCTGTTGCTGGACCAGTTGTTTCCAGCTGTGGTTTCAGCCCTCCTGAGGGGAGGTGGGATATTTCAAAGGGATCACATGGAAAGAGCAAGCCATGAGGCTCAAAGCGGCACCTCCTCTTTCAACCCCCACTAGTACCATCGCTGTATAAAGGACAAGTTATCCCTTAAAACCTGCTGTGAAGGGAGAAGCTCATGGGCTTTACGGCCAGCCCCGCATCAGTGAGTCTCTGGCTCTTCTGCCCAGTACGCCTGCCCTCTCCCAGCCCTTCTGGAGCCTGATTCAGCCCTCGATGCTCTCCAGGCATTGCTTGATATTCAATAAAGTCAATGAAAAGACTGCCCTTAACTTCAGAGCCCCGTGGTTAAGCTTTTGGGGAGAGCCAAGGCTTTGTATGCTCTCTCCGAAGTGAACCAGGGTGCGAGCGTGGGCAGCTCCATCCCCGCTTAGGGTGAGCCTTGTCTCCAGTCTGGTCCTTCAGGTCATTTTCTCCAGCTGCCCTGTCCATTCTGGACCGGGAAAACCTTACCAAGTATATCTCCATCAAAGCCAACCTTCCTTCATGAAACAAGCCGCTTTCCCCAAAAGCACACTTTTAACAGAAAAAAAGAAAAGTTTTATCAATAGTTTGAAACCAGCCTTCCCTATGTGTTTAATATAGAACCATAAATGCAGATTTAGGGTTTAATTTTCCCTGTATTGTTTTCATTGTCTGCCTTGGCTTTTTTTTTTAAAAGTAGAGAATAATATTAAAAAGCACAAAAGGACTGGAAGGTATTTATTGTTGTTCCAACCCGTAGCCAGTCACAACTGTATCAAACCCCGCACAATGAAGCACGCAGCGCACAAATAAAACGAGACACAAACAAAGGTAATAAAAGAGACAAGTATCTGTTTCAAAAGCACTGGAAGAGCAGCAGGAGTGTAACTACTTCATGTTCCAGCTAATATAGCTGTCTGGAGTGATCCTCAGAAAGCTATACCAGGGAGCAGTTTATGGGTTTCCCTTGGAGAGCTCTTGTAAATATTTGCCTGCGGTGGCTGAGGACCACTGGGAAGGCTGGGGAGATGTTCATCACTGCGGTTTCCAGCCCAGCTAACAAACCCGCTGTCTGGGCTGTCCCTGTAGCACACCCTGCACCGCGGGCTGTAGGCACGGACGTGTAGACAGGGCATCACACCGTTATTCTCAGGACGTGCCCGATGCTGGGTTACTCCGAGAGGGATTTTTCCATGGATGAGCGCTGCTGAGGCATAAGTGCACCTGGGTGTAACAGCTCGCTTCAGGTGGGCAGCTCCCCTGCGTGCGGATTTGTACTGAGCACCGCGCAGCCCCGTCTCTGCTGCCTGCCCCAGCTCTCCGGGTGGAAATCCATCCCGCAGCCCCTCGCTACCTGGGGAGGGGGGGATGTCATTCGAGCCAAGCCAGAATGACATAATGCCTTTCCCCACCCGATAAAAGCCAAGATGAGAGCCGGGCTCAGCACCCAGACCCTTCAATGTAGCACCTAGACCTCTCGATGTAATTCTCAGACCCCTCCTTGTTGCTCCCAGACCCCTCAATGTGGCACCTAGACCCCTCAGTGTAGCACCCAGACCCCTCATTGCAGCGCCCAGCCCCCTCAATGTGGCACCGAGACCCCTCAGTGTAGCACCCAGACCCCTCATTGCAGCGCCCAGCCCCCTCAATGTGGCACCGAGACCCCTCAGTGTAGCACCCAGACCCTTTAATGTAGCACCTAGACCTCTCAATGTAGTTCTCAGACCCCTCAGTGTAGCACCCAGCCCCCTCATTGTTGCTCCCAGACCCCTCAATGTAGCACCCAGACCCCTCAATGTAGCACCTAGATCTCTCGATGTAATTCTCAGACCCCTCATTGTTGCTCCCAGACCCCTCAATGTAGCACCCAGACCCCTCAATGTAGCACCCAGACCCCTCAATGTAGCTCCCAGACCTCTCCATGCTCTTCAGGCTCACAGCCCTTTGCAGCCGAGTGACTCCCACCACGGTACTGGTCAGCCTGGTGTAAAGGGGTCCTCGCCTGCTCTTGGGGTGCACTGGGGGGGCTGCAGCCATTATCACGGTGCAGACAGCCTCCCTTATGCGGACAGGATGGGTGGTTGCTTGCCCGTGGGGTACATTGCCCATGACTGGCAACGTACCCCACATGCCTTGTGTGGTTTAGATGGCTGAGGGGTCTAACAGATGTAGTGCCAGTCCCCTGAGGATGCTGGTTGCAGAAAGTGCCGCTAGCTGAGGTCCGTGGGGCTATTCCTCTGCTGGACCTGCCCGTGGATGAGCACCAGAGGTGGGCTCGGTGCACCAGCGAGGACCCCGCTCCCTTCATGGGCTGCAGAAGGAGCTGGGGCGAGCAGGCACCCAGCTGAGCATCTCAGCCAAGCGCCAAGGCTGCCGAATTCGCCCTGCCCGGCTCTGCTGTCTCCCAGTCCCTTCCACCATCACAGCAGTGGCTTCAGGAAACAGGGGAGAGGCGTGGTGGGTCCCGCTGGCCCTGGAGGGTCCATGACCCGCTCCAGTCTTTGGGAAACACTGATGCAGCTGCTTTCATGGGAGGCTGAGCCATTAACGAGCTGCGGAGGCCCTCCAAATAAATCATCAGCCCGTATATCTCGGGGGACGACAAACAGGGGTCACTTAAATGTCAGCCCTTTTGCCCCCTAGATTATATAGCGCATGACGAGGCGCCCCGCTCCAGGCCGTGCTCTCCCCTCCTTTAGGGCAGAGGCATCACCCCGGGCGCGATGGCCGCTTTGGGAAGGGCAGGTCCAGAAATCAGGACCCTGCCTGCAGCAGCCCCGAGCTCCCATCAGGGCTCTGAATCCCATTCGGTCTCCTCCTCTTACTGGTTCTTATTAATTCATGCTCCCGATCTGAGGCCTCCCAGATGTCCTCACATCTTGTGCCAGCTCTCTAATCAAGTTGGCTTGTTCTCCATCCCCGCTGGGCAGGAGGTATCGGATACAAGGTGGAGAGCGTGCCGTGTCCAGACATCAGGTACAGAGATATGTTGCCTCCTGCCTCGGCTAAAGCAGGACTAAGATTTCAGCTGCTGTCTGCTCACAGGTCTGTTTGCTTTCTGGGTGCAGGCACTGCATATTCTGCAACAGGCCAAGTCATTTTGCCAGGTTAAGTGAGTGCAGGCTGAAAATACTCCCTCAAAACTTTTTTTTTTTTTCCCTGGTCTATATGATATTTCCTGTGGATACTCTTGTCCTTCCAAAGAAAAAAAAAAATTAAAACCAAAAGAAAAATCCTGTCCCTACATTTTTAGTGCCTATGGCTCAATATTTCAGGATACCTTTTCAACAAAACCCCCATCACTAGAGATGCTGCTCAGCTCTCCAGCACGTCTCCAGCTCCTGCCCCTACCTGCTTGGCCCCCGCGGTGATGCTCCGTGGGGATGCAGCTCCCATTCCCGGTGCTCACGTGGCTCTGCCGCTGCCCTGTGCACCCTCAGCACGTGCTGAGCCTAACAAGGGCTCTGCAGATCCTGGAAGAGAAAGACCACCGTTCCTTTTTTCATGGTATGGGAGCATTCGGCTGGGACCTTGCTGCACCAGGCTCTGTACATCCACACATACTCTGCCCCAAAAGGCTTGGTGGAGCCAGAACCCACCCGGCAGCCAGAGAACACCGGGATGGGGCCAGCAGCCACCGTCCTCCTGCCACCGCTGCCAGGCTGGGGCTGGGGACGTCCCAGGGCTGCCCAGACGACAGCAGCGGCTCATCCCTGGCACCCAGCCCCACTCTGGGGCACTTCCCACCAACCTTCCCCACGCCACATCTCGCTGGTCCCACCGGCTCTCGAGGACAATGCATGTCCCTACAATCCAAAGGCAAAAAGTCCTTGAACTTTCCGTGTGATTTCAAGGGGGGGGGTAAGCCCAGGAGATTACCGAGATCAATAGAGGATTTGGGTAAAACTGGACCCGCCATTGACTCGTCCCTCTCCTCCAGGCTCTCAGATCCTCGGCTGCTGCTGGCCTGTCCCCATTAGCTATTGTTCCTATTCATTTTAGATGAAGGGGCTTTTGTTGCAGGAGCCCATGCGGGGTCACATCGCCCCTCGGTTATCAATCTGTTTCTCTCTCCTCTGTCCCATACTCCATCTCCCCGGTACAATGGGATGTTTTCTTCGGCAGCAGCTTCCTGACAGGCAGCGGTTCCCTTTGCCTTCAGACCTTATAATCACTTGTTAAGCTACGTTAGCCTCGGGCTCCCCGGTCCCTTTTCCACCATACTCCCAGTTTAACCCCTGATCCCATCTATGCTACGGGTCACCGGGAAAGGGGAAAAAATACAGCCATCCCAGTGGGGCTGGCGGGGGCTGTGCATGCACGAGGCATCTGAGCTGGAAGGCTTCCACTTTCCCAATTGCACCTGGAAATATCAGATGGTGGAAGCGAAGTCTTCAGCTCTTCTTTGCCAAAGCGACGGGGGATTTGGGTTGCTGAGCTTAAGCCTTTGCAGACTCACTTGCCAAAAGGCGCTCCCGGTAAGCAAGTCTGTTTTCTCAGTGCCCTGTGAAGGGACCCCGAAAGAAGGGCATCCCAAACCAGCCCATTTGGAATAGGAGACCTTGTTAATGGGCTGCTGCTGGTGGTGGAGGGGGATTTTGGGGATTCTTCCAGGCGTGCTGGAAGAAGAGCCCCGCTCGCTTTCAGAAGTAGCACCAGAAATGACTTGTGCAGCGGAGCATTCCTCGGGGGGGAGGCAGGAGGGAAGCAAGCAAGAAAATAAAAAATAGATAAAAGGAGAAAGGAACAACCGCGCAAGGTAAGGAACGAGTGCAAACAGGACCACGGAGGAGAGGCTGCCAGGACCATCCCCGGGCTGAGCCCACACCAGCAGCGGGGCCGGTGCCAGGGAGCCGTGAGTCACGGGCACGATGCGCAGCCCTGCGAGCTGGGACGGCCGCGCTCGCCTCCGCCCCGCCAGCCCACCGGGGAGGGTGATCGCACGCCCACGCGCCCGCCACGGCACGCGGAGCTCCCCCAGACCCCGGGGGATCCCGGCACCCCCAGGCATCCCGCTGCTGCCAGGCTTTGGGAAAGGCACGCTGCTGCCTGTGATGGGGTGCAGTGAAAGGCTTTGAAATAGGCAGATCGATCAACGTGGCAGAAGTTTAAGGGGAAAAGAAAGAGGCTGCGCTGAAAATGTGAAGTCAGTTGTGTAAGAGGCTGAGTAAAATGGAAAGCACCTTTTGCTCCAAGCCTCTAAGTCATTAAAAAACCCCCACGTTATCCCTGAGAAGGGTTATTTTTACATTAGGGCTAAAACAGGTAAGATGTGTAAATTCTCAGAACTGGATGTCATGGCATCAGCCACCCAATTTTTCTGGCTTTATAGTACAGCATTCACCAAACGGTCTTTGTACCCAGAGACACTCATCTGAAAATAAGGGCAAAACCAGTCTGCTAATAAACCTCTATGGAATCTTATATTTGCAGCTGTACTAGCAGAGTCCACAGCAATATGGGGTACACAGGGGTGAAACTATTCACTGTTTTATTTTCCTGTATTGCCCTTCCTACCAGGTAAGACACCTTCCTTCTCGGAGAGCTGTTGCTGGCTGCCGGAGCCACCGGTGCCTTCAGCCCCGGCAGGCAGAAACGATGAGTCAGGTTCTCAAAAAAATCACAAGATTGCCTTAAATATCACAAGGCTGTTTTAAATACAGATATATTTGCCTTATTGCTTTCTAGACACTGCAACTTTTTAAATAGACTCTGGTCATATTTTCCCTAGGCAACTAGCGACTTTTTAAAGGAAAGCTGAGATTCTCACCAATATTTCCAGGAAAAAAGCAGCAAACATGAGTCCTGCGATACGATCACAGCAGATACACACACCTCGTCCCTCTTTCACACCAGTTCCACTTCTCTTCTCTTGTTTTCTCTGCTTGAAATGACCATTTATTCAAACAGAAAATGTAGCATTGTTCTAAGTGTCTAGGAAAAAAGTATCCTAATAACCAGCATAAAGAAGTCAAACCACTTTGCATTGATCGCGCTCCTTCTACAGGGCCCACTCCAAAGCCCATTGATGTCAGCAAAGTCTTTTCATTGACTTCAATGAGCTTCGGATCACAGCGCAGATTTATAAAGGCATTTAGGTTCCTAATGATGTAAGTAGTTGCCTAGAGGTGTTAGGGGCCTAACCTGCCTATAGCCTTTTGTAATTCACACCAGGCATCTACTTACATGTCGAAGCATTGAAATACCTGAAACACTACGGTATCCTGAAGTCACCAAACATACCGAGTTGGAATTACGCTCGCTAATTTTAGATAAAGTGATCTGGCTGCGTTGCAGCTGGAGTGGGTATGGATTTGGAAATCCATATATTCAAGATAAGTTTCTTTGTCAGAGAGGAAAAATGTCATAAACTTGGGAGAAGATCTAATAGAATAATTCATTGCAAATAACATTTGTTATTAATTTTGGCCTGTTTACTATTTGGAAACACATTTTTACTAGCCAGCCAGCTCTGCAGATGGCTGATTATTATTCATTGCAATTTTTCCTCCACTTTTCATTTAATAATTTGTGGATACACCAGCTTTATTTCCAAGTAGTTGAAGTTTAATTCCTCAGCTAGGTCCACACCAAACAGAGGGGAAAAAAAAGATCTAAGTCAAGTGTTTCATGTGCAAGTTTATTTAAAAATTCTATAATCTATGACAAACATTTCAAATTAAAAGGACATTCCCACAGGCAAGGAAATAATGAAGCCCTTAGAATCAGGCAGCCGAGGCATGAAGCTGATAGCTATTTCCACATTTTATGTACTCTCAAAGGAGAAGAGCAAATTCTGCAAGCAATATCGTGTTGTGTTTGTAGCTATTTCGTACCAACTGCAGGCCAGATTCTGCAGCCAGCCTAAGGGTAATTTGTTCAAGTGAGTGGGGAAAAGTCTGATTTCAGGTCTGTCTGTGCGGTATTCAGTACAGTGCTCAGCGTAACTGTTGGCTGTAATCCTGCAAATATATTTTACATGCATGTCAGTGGTTGCACCGATTTTACGGGGGACTATTCTTCCATGTAAAGGTATTTGTGTATGTAGGGGTGGATACGATCATTGGGCAAATCAGGAATTTGTGCTCAGGTACCAGAGGGATGAGGGGGTAGTTCAAAAATCTGAGTGGACGGACAGAAACGTGGATAGAGTGTGGTCAGATGGACATCACAGTCTGATCACACTGCACACGCTTAACGGAAAAGTCCTGCGGAGTTGGGCTGACAAATGAGCCTGTCTGCGGGCAGCGAGGTGGGTTTCCCACTGCAGCTCCAGCGGGTGGCTGGAAACTAAGTCAGCATCCAGGGAGAAGCTGTCGAGAACTGAGATCTCCCTTCTGCCCTATGGGACATCCCCGCACCCTGCGGGACAGCCTCCCGGGCACCCCCGCATCCCTCTATCCCCCGGGACAGCCTCCCGGGCCCCCCCGCATCCCTC
Organism: Pelecanoides urinatrix; assembly: GCA_013400755.1. NCBI lineage: Eukaryota > Metazoa > Chordata > Aves > Procellariiformes > Procellariidae > Pelecanoides > Pelecanoides urinatrix. The sequence goes on along the minus strand of VZTQ01010755.1, from coordinate 795,000 downwards.
TATCCCCCGGGACAGCCTCCCGGGCCCCCCCGCATCCCTCTATCCCCCGGGACAGCCTCCCGGGCCCCCCCGCATCCCTCTATCCCCCGGGACAGCCTCCCGGGCCCCCCCGCATCCCTCTATCCCCCGGGACAGCCTCCCGGGCCCCCCCGCATCCCTCTATCCCCCGGGACAGCCTCCCGGGCCCCCCCGCATCCCTCTATCCCCCGGGACAGCCTCCCGGGCCCCCCCGCATCCCTCTATCCCCCGGGACAGCCTCCCGGGCCCCCCCGCATCCCTCTATCCCCCGGGACAGCCTCCCGGGGCCTCTCCGCATCCCTCTACCCCCCGGTACAGCCTCCGGGGCACCCCGCACCCCCTGGGACAGCCTCTCAGGCACCCCCACATC
>VZTQ01010755.1:777622-793576 GCA_013400755.1 Pelecanoides urinatrix | reverse complement strand
CCACATCCTCCTCCCCGCCACCCCATCCCCTAGTCCCCCACCCCTCCTCTCCCCCGACGCCCAGCCCCGCTGCCCAGCGCATCCCCCAGCCCTCCTGCCCCGGTGCAGGGTCCCCCCGGGGTGCTGCCTGCAGGGGCAGGGGGGCAATGGGAAGAGCAGTGGGTGGCCCCATCGCCCTGGGGACTGCACGAGGATGCTGAGGCAGAGCTAAACCCCCCAAGGGCCCCCCAATATCTTGCTGCTTCCCGGCTCTTCTGGGGGGGTGGCTTTGCAAAACCTGTGGCTGATCTGACTCCCAGACAAGCCACCCCGCAGCCCCGGCTGCCTCCCCTGGCAAAGCGTCGTATCATCGCCTCCCGCAACGCCCAGCCCAGAGAGGCAGCCGTTAAAAGCAGCTTTCCTATATTCGGTGAGGAGAAAAAATGTATTTCCCATGCAAATGTTTCAGCAGCCCGGTAATGAATAACCCAAAACGTCAGTTCCAGGAGCGCAACCCACGCACACACCTTGCCTAAGAAATGAGCAAAAAGGTAGATGGGGTTCTTCTTTCAATTAATTATTTTTCATTAAACCAAAGAAAAGGTATCCCCTTTAAAATGAGACGGTAAATGTTAAAGCCAAGGGGCAGGATTCTCATTAATGTTGTTTAGATGTTTTCCTTGTGTTGTTTTAAAGTTAATAGAGGAGCGTCTTCTGGTAGATTCCTATGGAAAGGGTTGGTTAGGGTGGGGAAGCGAAACTGCTCTTTTGCAGAGTGTGTCTGTTTGTGGCTTTCTTGAACAAACAAGCAAAAAGGAGGTTTCGGGTACCCCCGGAGCTTGTTTTACTTTCGTGTTAAGCCCAGCTATTAGCAGAGAGGAGAGGATGATTTTGGCTCAGCTTGCAGTGACAGTATTGAAATGTGGAGTAGGATAGTACCGACAGTCCGAGTGTTTATGTAAAAGTCTTAACACGTGGAAGTGATGAGCTTCCTTGTGTATCTGCCGGTGTCAGAAACACGCCGGGTTTTTGCAGGCAGCAGAGTGTGGGTTCTCTGAGAAGAAAGATTTCCTTTCGTGTGGGCTGAAGCTGTCTACAGAATTATATTTTTAGTGTGCGCTTATCCAATTTCCACATGCTGACCCTGTATCAGAAAGGAAACATTAAAAACAAATCTGAAAAACCTCAAGAACTTTAATCAAGTCTTGACTTTGAAAAATAAACACATGGCTTTGGGGTGGCATCTACTGAAATTTATGGTGGATATGCAGAAAAGCTCATTTATCAAAGATGCTCTCGAAGCCTTGAGGAGCAGATGGCGGTGGGATAGACCCGCTTCTGGAAACGGTGCCCAAGCGAGGAGTGCAGACCTAGACAGAGGAGGAGCCACAGGCGTTCAGGGCATGGTACAGTCCTCGGTGGAGGGGATTGAATTTTCCAGAGGTTTGGTCTTGATCTTGCAGCTCTTACTCATTTGAGGTGCTGCCCTGCAGGCTGTTTGTGTAATCATTATGTTTTAGCATTTGGTACATGAGCTTTCCCATTAATTGCTGCAGTTTGTTTGTTCTGGTATTTGATGTACTGAATTTCACCTTTTTTTTTTTTTTTTTTTATTAGCCCTGTGGAGGCTGAGGTACAGTGAATTCTTTGTACGGGATTATTCCTTTGAGACCTAATCTTGCCGGCTTTGCTTGTATGAGTAATCTTTATTAACACACAGAGTCCCGTCGTGATGGCAGAGCTGCGGTGTCAGCCCGCTGGTAACCAGTTACCAGCCTGTTATAAATACTCATTTAAAAAAAAATCTGTCTCTCTCCACGGGTTTGCTGTAATCTTTGATGAGGGTTCAGTGCCGGGGAAATGGCCAGATGTTTGCCAGGGGTCCTGATTTCTTATCTTTGGCATCAGAGGCTTGGGTTTCACGTGCATTTCTGTTTCCCAGCAGTCAGACTAAACAGCATCATTACAAGGTATAAACAGTTGGGTTTGCTTTCAGCGCCCGCAGGAAGCCGGCGCGGGCAGCGAGCGCCCTGTCCGAGGGAACAAAAAGCTCTTGGCTGTTTGCAGTGACACAGCCTTGCAAACGGAGACGAGCCAGCCAGCCTTCGCGGCTGATGGTCGATGCCGTTGGCACTGGAGCGTGGAGGTGTCACAAGGATGCCACATTGGCACCGTGGCGGGGTGGCTGTGGGGTCTCGGGCACAAGGGGGACCCCGGTTCCTCCTGGAAACAAAAGAGCAGCTCCCTTAAGAGCTGCTTGTTGCACAGCGTGAGGCTGGAGAGGGGCTGCGCCGCGCTGCAGCAGCAGGATGGTGCTCCCGAAGCAGCCGGTTAGATGATGGTACCTGTAGGGCAGCGGCTTGCGAGGCACGTGAAAGTCCTGTCACCTGCTGCGGTGCCACACAGTGCACGGAACGCTGTCCGTTAAATCAAGTGGAATAATCGCTCGCCTCTTACAGCCTGCGCTGTGCCTGGGTAAGAAGGCAGCTGTCCTACCGAGAGGCTGATTTTATAAAAAACAATTTGAGTGATGTAATTTGGTAAGCGTGACACCTCCGTGTGTGCTCGCGTGTGGGTTGAATATCAAGGGAAGTTGTGTGCTGAAAGCGGCTTTCTCCGTTTCGGGTTTACAAGTCCTCTCTTCGTACGGGGACAAAAGGAGGGAGGGGGCAGCCCACAGCGCTCGCATCGACTTCCCAGCACAGAAATCTCCACTCCAGCCCTGAACAAGGCTATTGAGCCAAGAGAGTTCAATAGCAGGTGAGCATGGGTTGTAACAGAGTTCAACTGCCATCCCCCCGCCCCGAATACGGCCCTATACAGCCTGGGGAAAACTCCAAGAATAGGGGCTAAGCCAGTCGAGTGTAAAAAAAAAAAAAAGCCTGGATTAAAAAAAAACCAACTGTATTTGTGGGTGATATTGCGAGTCTGGCTGGTTCCCTCTGATCCTTTGTTAGTCTCGCGCTGATTGAGCTGCCTGTTGGAATGTCATTATGCTGTCAGTCACCCCAGGAACATTTATTTCGTATGTTTTAATCTCCCTGCCTCTGTAGCACCGATGCCAACTTCACTAGAGCGAAGCCAAGCTAATGTCATTAGATTACACCCGATCCCGGGGAAGATGAAAGCTGAATCAAAGTTACTCCGTCAGGTTGGGAGTTTAAGTATCGCTCCTCCCTGATGCTTCCAGAGCTGGGGAGTTCTGTCTCCTCATTAATGTCCTCTTGGGATTGTTCTCCAAGGGTTTGGGTTTTTTTTCCCTTTCTTTCTAATCTAGGCAACCCCTGATGCTTCTGAGTCAAAGGGAACAGAGGATGTCTCAGTTGCTGAAGAGGTCTGGGACGGAGGCGAAGGAGGTTTCTTTGGGGGGGACACGTGCTTACAGCAGCTGGGAGCAGCTGCAGCCCACCTTGTGCCGTTTCCCATCCTCCGTGCCCCAAATCACGGTGAAATCGGAGCCCTGGGGTGGAGGAGTCGGGCCGCTCCTGTAGCGGCGCGGAGGTCCACGGGGTTTGTGGCCACCGTAATTCAGCAGCGTGGTCTGTGAGCGCTTTGTAAGCGTGGAAGTGAGGATGGGAGCGTAGGGGTGGGGGCAGGAGCGTGTGGACGATGCCAGGGGAGACGTCAGGGGAGCGAGTACAATCCATGAAAGGTGGAGCAGGACCAGATGGCCATCAGAAGGAAAGACCTTGTTGCAAAACCCCCTACGGGAGGGAGATGCTGTACCAGTAGTTGCCTTAAAGTGATCTTCTACCTTTCTTCAGCCATCCTTGCAGCCTCTGCAAGAAACACCAGCTCTGTGACTGTGTTCAGGGTGTGCCCAGCCCAGAACATGGATTGTGCTGGACATTGAGCTTGAGCCGGTTTGGGTTTTCCGCTCCCTGCTGCGTTCACGCCTGCTTGTAGGAAGGTCTGGTTTAGCAGCACTTGCTCCTCATCCTGGGAACATCTCGTCTCCCAAACACATCTGAATTACTAATAGCATCAAGCGCAGCCTGCAGCAGTTTCTCTGGAAATTGCAGCCTTGGACAACCACATGCTGAAGAGGATCAAGGTCCTTGTTTATTTATTAGCTGCGTAATCAGATATCTCCCCGTACTGAGCTCACGGTGCCAGGTGCTGTATAAAAAGGGAACAAAAGATGGTCTTGGCCCCCAAGCGCAGGTAATTCACTGTGAACAACAGGCGGAGGTAGGCTGAGACGGGCGCAAAGACGGTGGAGAGTGTGTTGGTTGGTTGGGCAGCGTGGTCTCCTGGCCAAGGAGTCATTGGAGATGGAGGATGAGGTGGGTTTGTGGGCGGTTGAAGGGACCTCTTCTTGCTGGGGAAGAGCAAGGGGGAGAAGGAGCTCGCTGGAAATGCTGTTGAGATCAGGGCTGGGGTCATTGAGTCTGTTATAAAAAGACAGTAACTGGTTCTGGTGCTCATGTGCTTTGCCGCTGCCTTTGTGCGTGATCTGGACTCGGATACTCCGAGGCATTTCGGTAAAGATTTGAAATAGTTTGAAGGTTGGCACCCTGCTGCTGGGGAGATGTCTTAGCGTGCCTCAGTTTGCCCATCTGTAAAGTGGGAGGGAAGTCACTGCCCTGTGCTGCAGGGGTGGACAGCAGGGTTGTGACTCTGCGGCACCTCTCTCCAGCACAGACATGAAGTGCTATATGGAGTCTTGTTGGGCTATGCTGTGGGTTAAATAACACCCAAAGCAGGTGAACCCCACCAGAGCTGCTGGCAGAGGTCCTGCAGCCTTGGCACAGCTTCTGCTCGCTGTCCTCTCGTGGCGAGGTGGAGTGCCATCTCGTGTGTACACCTGATGGATGGCACCATCCAGGGATGCCACCGTCCAGACACACACCCCTAGCAAGATCTAACTGCAAAGAGCTGGGGTTGGGCTCTTTCCCCTCTTAGTCCTTAAATAAACCCCAAAGGGTTATTATTTTTGGTGGTTCTTCTAGGCGTTTTGCATCTATACGTATCACTTCTGCTTTCTGTTAGTGGAGAAGTTCATCTGCAGGGTTTGTGTCCGTTCCTGATGATGGGGTGAGCTCCTGAGTTGGCATATAAGGAGAAGTCAACCCCATTCCCATTAGAAAGCATCAAAATAAGTAGTTAGGGTTTTACTGGACTCTTCTCTCGGCAGATCCTGAGGTCTGCACGGGGATATATTGGGGAGGTTCAGAAGTCAATAGACCCCGTCCTCCTCTTCAGTGCTGCTTCACGCCCCAGTCCCTGGGGTGCGGGAGCCTGGAGGGGATCAGCACCGTCCTCCTCCGCCCCATGGCTCTGCCTGGCCCTGGGGCGCTTGGAAAGCGGGGCTCCCCTGGCCCGGCCTGCTGGTGCTGAGCAATCTTGAAAATATGGCCTCAACTGTCCAAGATTTTGTCAGTTGAATTCACAGAGCTGGGTCTCATGAAAAGCAGCGCGAAGCTCCAGCTGGCTGGGGCGAGAGCCCATTTATGGCAAAAATTGTGATACTCTTAGAAAAGCAGCAGCTTCACCCGGCTTAAACCACTAGTCCTTCTTTAAGGTCGGATCTTGCAAATCCTCACCTATGCACGTAGCCCGTCCGGCTGCCATCGGCTCTGCTGCCTTCGGAGGGGCTCCTGGGAGTAATTACATTGAGTCTGGGGTCCGGGGCCGTGCTCTGGCCGCACCATCACCACCAATATGTCTGTTCACCGCAGCCAAGCTAGGATTTCACCCCGACCTTTTGAAGTCTATAATAAGAGCAGTTAGGTCTGGGGACGGGGGAGGGAGCTGGTGCCTTTCCAAAGAGTTCAGAGCAAACAAGTGATCAGAAAACCTGAGAATACCCCCCCGCCATGACCCCCCTCCCTGACGTGGGCATTAAAACTCCTGAGCTGCTAATTATGCTTTTCCCCTGGAGAATATCGAGGTAACCCAAACTGCTTTCGCAGGGAAACAGCGGAGGCTGGCAAGGGGGAGCAGGGCTGGTTGTTGCGGCCATAAATCTTTGCGAATTCTCATTACGTGTAGGTATTATGGAAGGGAAGTGGATTAGGTTGCAGTTAAAGTTGTGTTGCTGGGGTTGGATACCGGGGTCTTACCCCATTACAAAGCCCGGTGTGGGTCAGTGGGGCTGTTCATGAAGGTCTGTAGGACCGGGGCCAGCCCGGGGACCGTGACAGTGGCCGGTGTCTGTGCCTGTCTCCTGCATAATCCACCTCCTGGGAAATTCAGCTTTTCTTAAACATGTCACCTCCAAACTGTGCCCTCCTGAGCCCTTGCGACTCCCCGGGGGGTACATGAGCAAGACGGTGCCCGCAGTGAGAATGTGAATAGAGTTGCTCGAGGAAGTGGATTATTCTTGGCGTTTCTTTCATCGAATGATGTGATTCTGCTGGAGGAAATCTTTCAGCAAAAGAAATCACCGGTTCCCTTCGTGCATGGCGAGACCATCCTTCTTGCTTCCTGGAAGTGAGGAGATTCATAACATGCTCTTTCTGTTGCAACACCATCTGTTGCAGAGATACAAAGATCCCTGCTCAAACTCCCCCAGGCTCGAGGCTGCTGCCGGCTACGTCTCTGGTGGGAGATAGAGGAGAAACTTCCCATGGCTGCCCCGGGGGAGCTTTGGAAACCTCCTGTGGTTGTTTTCCCCACTGTCAAGCAGCCGTGCCCAAGCGTCGCAAAAGAAAATCCCACCTGGGCAACTCCAGGCACCCGGACGCCTTCCTTGCCCAAAGCCGTGCAGATCATGGATGCCAGCACAGCAGCTTCAGCAGGATCCCATCTAGCTCCCGGCTGTGAGCGGGAGATGGAGCAGCCTCCCCTGCCCCGGCCGCACCACTCAGCTCCAGTTCCCGAGTGCAGCTGGTGGCTGGAAACTGGGATGTGACAGTCGGATCAGGTCTGACCACAACCGCCCTTCCCACACCTTTCCCTGCTGAGAGGTGTTCTGGTTCAAGCGCAACGTCGTGATGGAAAGCTGGCTGTTTATTTATATATTTATCTCTCTCTAGCGGGATCTTTTTTCGCTGAAAATTCTAAAAAGCCAGGCTGATTTGTTCTACCAGCACCTGTTGGGAAAGGGCTCCCTCCCGCAGCCCGTGCTCTCTGGGGAAGCCTTTTATGGGAAAATATCAAATCCAATTGTTTTGACTCCCGTGTTTATCTGATGGTTTCTCTGTGTGTATGCTCACGTGTGCATCTTTGGGCGCTCACGTGTTGCGTTTTGTCGTTAACGTTTCCTTTCTGCTTTCGTGGCATTGTATCAAAACGTGGAGTATCGTATACCAGCATCTTTCGACATTTTTTAAACACTTCTGAACTGTCTGAACTGGACTGTTTGGGAAGCCCTTTGTGGGGCGAAATTCCCAAGCATTGGCATGTTCCAGCTCCGAGTAAAACAAGTGAGGAAACATCTGGATTTCCCACCTGGGGGAAACTCTGTGTCCTGACCCCTCCGGCGTAGGGTTAGCGAGTGAAAGGCAGGAGATGCGATGGCCTGGGAGAAGGGGTGTGCAGAGAGCCCCAGGAGGTGGCCTGGGTTGGCCGAGACCCCCAAAAACACGCTCCAGGATCAGCGACCCCATGATGCTGACATGCTCCGAGCCCCCATAGCATGCCAGCTAGAGATTCTGCTTTCCCCATTTTTGCATCTGGACTTTGTTGGCTCCGGAGTCCTTCCCCCGGCTGGAAATTTGCTCCTTAAATCCCTTTGGTCTCAAACGTTGCTGGACTCCAGGTTGTGCCTTGCCAAGTTCTGCTTTAAGCCTCAATAAAAAGGTGTTTGGGAGGACGCGGGGTGCAGCAAGGCATGGCTTTCCCCTGCCTCTCTGCTGGACCTGTGCCCACGGGGGGTCCCCAGGCCTGGACCAGGGGAGCAGGGGATTACCCTGGGTGCAATTAGCATTGTGCCATTAACGCGCTGTGATTTGCATAGGTAAAACTGGTGGCGGCAGGACCAGGCTGTATCATGTGCCAAAGCCAGAAGTGGGGGAGATCTCCCTCCTCTGCGACAAAAACACTGGGCCAGTGGCCTCAGCCGTGGTGTTTCTTGCTTTCCAAAACCATGCTGGAGGTGTTGGCAGAGCCGCGGCACGGCCGTCCCCCCCCGGGTCTGGCAGCTGGTCCCTGCGGGGGGATGGTCCCTGGCCATCAGCAGCATCGGTGGAATGGAGGATGCTCCACTCTACCAGTGGGAAAACCAGCAGAAAAGCACCCAGAGCCTCTGGCAGCGTGAGGCTTAGCACATGGGACCTCTTGGCATCTCCACGTGCTGCTGTTGATCTCCTCTAACTGTGGTAGGAAGGGAGGCTGGTTGGTACAAGTGTCGGTGATGGGTGTTCAGCGTGTGCTGAGCTTCCCTCGGCATCAGCCGCGTCCCCCCCCAGTGCTGCTCTGCTCCTCAACCTGCTCCTTGTGCTGAAGGTCAGGGAAAGTTCCCCTGACTCCTCTTACAAGGGTTGAGGGAAATAATCCCCGTGTCCGGGCTAACTTCCAGCTCAGGTAATTCTAGTCTCTGCCCCTAAAAATTAACTCTGCAGTTTTAACTGACTCCAGTCGTCTTTGTTCCCCATCCACGGACCTGCTGGGCACTGTGCTGCTGGCAGAGACCCACCACAGGGCTCGGGGCCGTTGGCTTCTGGTGGCTGGGAAGTGATCTTTCTTCTGGTCTGCGTGACTGGGGTTTTTCTCTGCAAAAGCTGCGTGTCGCGGCCAGGGATAAAGCTGATGTTGCGCAATATTCCTGCTCTCTTGCACTGCTGAACTGTGCTGCGTGAATGTTTGTATTGGCCTGTAAATGTTTGCCTGGTATTTATCAGTCTTGTACCTGTGTGGCAATGGTTGTTAGCTCCTTCATCATCTCTAAAGAAGGAAAAAAACCAAAAGCCAAATGTCCCCGCGTGCAGCAAGCAGAGCTGGGCGAGAGGAGTGTGGTTCGGGGTCGGTGGCTGGCTCAGCCGCCTCCCGTGCAGGGCTCGGCAAGACCCAGCTTCTGTCTGTTGGTTCCACCAACGTCTGGCTGCCCTGTGGTCCTGTCCCAACCAGCTCCCCCAGCAGCGCAGGGCCACACAGAGGAAGAGGAGGAGGAAGATGCTGACCACAGGCATGTGTGCACATGGATGCACTGGTGCCTCGGTGCTCGCCTTTCCCCAGCCCAGCTGCATTAGAGCCTTAGCTCGTGGGTGGTTTACTGGTTCCTTGCTCCGCCGATGCGTTAGAGACGACGCAGCTTTACCACGCGCTGGGAAAGTCCTTTCCACCTGCTTCTGGGCTGGGGACCGTCGCTCCTCCAGCTCCCCTGCTGTCGCAGCATTGGCTGCGTCTGCAAGTCCACTTACTCGCATCTCTATCTCCTCGGGTGCTCTCTGTCCACCTCACGTTTCCCCCCCCTGCCCTGAGGTGCTGTGGTAGCGGGTGGGCTGTGAAAATCCCCCGGGAGGGATGTTCTTCAGCTCTGCTGACAACTCTCCCCACAGCCTGGGTCCAGAAGCTGCTGAGAGGGAGATTTTATGGGGTGGCTGAGAAGGCAGCGGCCGTCCCTCTCGCGTCTTCATCTGTACTAACGGCAACAGGTTGGAAAGAAGCAGAAATAGGGACTTTTTCAAACAGTGTGAGATTAAATTGTGAAACGGGCTGCCAGGGGAGGTTTTTGGCTAAAAGACTCTAATAGGGCTCCAGAAGTGCTTAGCAAAGAAAGATGCGTCAGGAGCTGTTAAGCAGGAGGGAGCAGAAGCAGCTGAGGGAGTCCCCGAGCCTTGGCTGGGGACCCAGGGCTTTGCTCCTGCTGCTGGCACAGGAATTAGCTGGTGGGTCAGGGGGACCCCGGGGCGACCCGGGGAGGCTCGTCTTCCCATAACTGTTATCAGGGGAAAATATGATCGGTGTTATTTGGTTAGAAACACACTTTCTGGAAGGGGATGAATTTTCCAGTTGGCATCGAATGGCCGGTGGTTGATAGCAAAGAAGGGAGCGTTGCGCTTTGCACCCGTGGCCTGAATAATTTCGGTATAAACGACCACCGAACGCCTGCACCCCGTTAGCTGTTGTGCTGAAGAGCCTGGATGTGTGTGGAACTGTGTTAGTTCATACCAGCTGCAGAGAAAAAAAGAAAGGGATCTCTTATCACTTACCGGCTCGTGAGAGCTGGGTAAGCTCGGCTGAACTTTCTGAAGCATCCCTGCAGATTTGTGTGCTCCTGCGGTACCCGAGGCTGCTCCCCCGGCGCAGGGGCTGTCAGTGACCCGGCCCCGTGGGCTGAGCTGCCGCAGCCCCCCCGGGACCAATGTGAACTTTGCAAATTTAGAGTAGTTTAAGGTCCGACTGCCGCCCCGGCTCTTCATTTCTGCCCGTCTGCTGAAGGGTTTTGCTGCCTGGGGGTTAAAGAGCTTAAAGAGTTTAAAGAGCTGCCGGGGGTTCCTGAGCAAGCACAAAAAAGCCAGCCCACGGGTGGGGGTGGGTGGCTGGAAGGCGATACGTGCCCCCGGAGAGACGCAGCGGGGACGCTGCATCGCCCGGTCCTGAGCAGGAGGTCACGCAGCAAAGGGGGACGCGGGGTCCCGGGGGCAGCGCGGGGCGGGCTGGAGGGGGAGCGCAGAGCTGCGTCCTGGGGCTGCTGGAGGGAAAGCTTTCTGCCAAGGCTCGTCTTTCCAAGGAGACCAGCAATGCCAGCTTGCCGGGAGCGATCTCTTGTCCAGGGCAGCGAGGAGGCTTTGCGACACGCTCGGCCTGGCTGGGTGGTGGTGAGCCAGGGCCTGTTCTGTCCTGGGCCTCAGTTTCCTCATCTGTGAAATGGGGTTATGCTGATGAGCTGACTCACTAAATACTAAGGTCATTGCTAAAGGTGCACCAAGGGACTTGGCTTTCCTGCAGTCGGTGAGCATCAGGATCTGTCCCTCCAGCATCGCTCTCTGCGGGTTGCCTTTGCTCCGACCAGAGGCAGATGCAGAGGGTCGGACGCAGAGTCACATCGGGTGTAAATGTTGTTTCCGCATGCACGGGGTGCGATCCCCGCTCAGCCCAGCACAGGAGCCGGGCTCGGGGCAGAGCTGCCTTCGTGATGCTGCTCTGCCGGCTTGCTCCTGTCTCTGCCGCCCTCCTTCCAGCAGCAGTAAATCCTCTGGAAGAGCCTCAGAAAGAAAGAATTTCGTAGGACACGCGAGCGGTTAGCCCGGGAGCCTCCGGAGGGGCCGAGACGGGGGGGAAGGACTTCACGGCCTGACCCAGATGCAGTGCACAGCGTTTAATTGAGTTTGACCGGCTCCGGTGCCACGGGTCGGGGTCAGCCCCGGCGGCGAAGCTTGCCGAGGCGCCGGAGCCGCTTCGTTTGGCACTCGGGCAGGTTGAGCTCTGCCCTGCCTGCGCGGGGGGTCGCGGCCCTCCGTCACGTCGTGGGGACCCGCTGTCCCCGCGGCGCGATGCGGCCGGCTCGGCCAGCCAAGCCGTGAGCTGCGGGTTTTCAAGGGGGCTGCGCCTGGGAGTTTTACAGGCTTCGCCTGCTCGTTGCTTCCTAATTGCAATTGAGTTGTTTGGCCAAGTGACAGCGAACTGCCGGGTCGCAGCTGGCGCCTGGATGTGTCCTCGTTTCTGACGCACCCAGCCCTGCAGCCCGGCTATTCAAGGGGCTTTACGCCAGTAAAATCCAGCATTCAGTGCCCTGCCTTCCCGCCTGCCCCAAAACAGAGGTGGGAGGAAGAAATGGGTGCTTCCCCATCGCTGCCTGCCTCTGCCGGGTGATGCAGTGGGGCAGCAGCTCGCGTCCGGAGCCGGGCACCGGCATCGCAGGGGTTTCCTGCAGCTGCTAAGAGGAGAAGCCATGGGCTTGATTTGTCCCACCAGCCTTCCCAGGCCAGACGTAAAACCTCTGGATTCTTTGGTACATGAGAAATGTGCTATTGCAGCACTGGATTTTTAAATTATTATTTATTTTTTGACAATGTAAGCGTCTCCCCAGAACATGTTTCCGCTGTTTTCTCGGCTCTCACCCCAGAGCAACGTCCCCAGCCCTGCTCTCTCTTGGAAGCTGCCTGGGCTCGGTCACATTATAGCCCTGGGAAGGTAGGTGGGAAAGGCATCAGGGGTGGTGATCGCAGAGGCGAGGAAGGAATTTGGGTGTGTTTCCTCTGGAGTAAATCTGGCTTAAAATTATGAGCGGTTCTGGATTTTATTAAAGCCCTGAAAACAGTGCTTGGCTTCGTTGGCCAAATCCAGCCTCATTGTAAAAGCTGCTGTAAGCCCACACCTAGATGAAGGAGCCCAAGCCTGGGTGACCTGCAGAGCTGTGCTCAACCCTGGCCCTGCCCAGGGGCTTTCTTGGCCATCACCCCCCTGGGGACATCCAGGGGTGAGCGGGGTGGAGGAGTCCGCACCCAGACTGGAGCCCACTGGGTGTTTCAGCGTGGATGGGGCACCCTCCTTCTCCCCCCATCCCTGGGAGCTTCTGCTGAATAGCCCGTGGTCAGCCCGGGTGGGTGCCCTGGTAGGTCTGGCCTCTGCTCATGGTCACCTTGGTGGTCACCTTGGGTGGTGGGAGCCAGCTCTTCCTGGAGCCTCTCCTTTTCCTTACACATCCCCAGTATAAAGCCAGATTTATCAGACTTTGGCACCAGCAGCTGTGCCTGCTCTCGTGGGAGTCTGTCCGTCCGTCTGCGTGGGCTGTGCTCTCGCCTGCCCGCAGCTGCTGGGGCTGCCCGGCGTCCCTGGCTCCGCGGGCGGCTCTGCCCGAGGTGGGGAATGCGTTGAGGAGTTGTTTGACCCCTTGGCTCCCCAAAGATGCATCAGCAAAGGGGTGCAGAGGGAGCTCTGTCCTGGCTGATCTCCGAAGCCAGGCGTTAAATGCACGGCATGCCCTGGGAAAGGGCTCGGAAGGAAAGTGCACCGCGCACTGAAAGCCGTCCCATCCCTGCACGGCCCTCGGGGGGGCACTTACCGCACCCCTGCACTTAGGAGTGGAGCCCTGAGATGATCCTGTTCCTGCCCTGGCAAACCTTTCCCAGCTCACTCCAAGCCCTCAGGTCCCCAGAGCCGTAAAATGGATTCCAATGGGATCCTGGGGGTGAGGAGAAGGGAGAGACCCGGGTGCTCTCCCTGCAGGAACCCCTGGCAGCGGGAAGAGCCACGAGGCACATCCCTTGCCGGGAGCCGCGGGCCACGGGGCTCCCGGGGGAAGAAGAGTCGGGAGGGAGTTTTAAGGAGTGATTAACAGCCTCAGCCGCGGCAGGGCCATGGGTCAAAGAGGCCCAATTATTTCCTGGTGATATTCCTGCTGGAGGGGGCGATAAGCCGACACGGCAGATACAGGTCCACCTCACCCCTGGCTTTGGAGCAAAGGGAGGGCAGGGACATTGGGGGACACCCCTGAGCCCCGCTCACGCTCTCCGCAGAAGGACTTTGACACAAGCCTGTGGGTCACCCTGACGTCGCTGACTCAGGCATGGTCCCCCGCCGCAGCACAGATTTCCAGGAATGCCGTTCTTAACATCTCCCGCTAGGCAAATCATAGCCATCATATGTTTAGGGGAAAAATTGGATTTGCCTTGTAATCTAATCAATGTTAAATAACAGTAATTCTAACTCCGAGGCTCTATGTTTAAAGTGCTGTTGGTCTCTGGGGATCATCAGAGTTATTTAATCTAATGAAATCACCATTACTGCCTAACGAGGGTGCACCACAGGGATGTCTTTCCCGGGAAGGAAAGCAATGGTTAAATAGCTGGCAGTCAGGGCCAACTATTCGGAGAGGGTAAGTGGGCAGAGTAGAGTAAGTCGAAGGTCGGGACCCAGAGCTCTTCGCATCTCTCTGGCGTCTGTCTATCGGTAACTGTCACTGCTGAGGACATGCTGGGGGTGAGCATGTGCCCCGGTCCCTCCCGTCACCTCCCTGGGCAGGCTGGGCCACACCGGTGCCACCTTCCACCTTTTTCTGGCCCAAGCAGGACTTGTTGGACTCGATGATCTTAAAGGTTTTTTCCAACCTAAATGATTCCGTGTTTCAATACTTCATCCTGTGTCATGACTCGCTGTGTGACCCCAGCAGGTTGCTCTCGGCGTTGGCTCTCCCTGTGGTGCTCCGGGCTGCGTCGTCTGCTGGTTTTTAACGTGTTTTCCCCCAAACCTGCTGTACTTTTTCATTTTCATTAAGCGCTTTTTCCTTATCTCCTCTTTAGAGGGAGGTAGGACCTGTTCCAGATCACATTTCCCATGCTGGCTTCGCAGCAATTTCTGAGCCACCCGTCGATTCGGTCATTACGGAGCGAGCCGAGCCGTGTTGCGCCGGTTGTTTTCCTACGCGCGGAACTTAGTGTGCTCAGATCTACTGGAGTTGGACCCGCAGCAGGCAGGGACTCTGCTGCTGCCAAATGCCAGCAGTATCCTGCGTAACCGGGGGAGTGTTCCTGCCCTGTAGCGCCTGCTCTGATTTCCCATTATTATTTCTTTAATAAGGCTGATACTTACTGTACATCGCTCATTTACTGCTAAAATGGGAGCCATTAGAGCAATAAGCGGCAATTACCTTCCGAGCGGCGTGTGACCCCGGCGGTGCCTCCCCGACGGAGGCGGCTGGAACCTGCCTTCCAGGAGCAAACGCCCGTGAGCGGCTGCGTAACACGGGGGTGGCTTTTAGGGACAGCGGGGTGTCTGTCGGGGTGCCCGGCATCCTCCGGAGGGAGGATTGCACCCGTGGGTGCTGGGGGAGGGCGCATCTGGCTTGATGTTGGGGGATGAGGAGGGGTTGCGGCTCTGCACGTGCTGCTGACTTATCTCGGGACATGTTCCCTATCTGGTGGTTGGGCTCCTCTGAGCAGCCGGTCCCCAGGGAGTGGCTTCTCTGCTGGAAAACAATCTCCATGCTGAAAAAAAACATAGGGGAGGAACATGTCTGGTAATTTAATCATATTAAGTGCTCCTAAAAAATCACGTCTGTGCTGCACAACAGCGTGCCAGAGGTCTCTGGAGGGGCGGATGCAGCAGGACCGGTGGGGACTTGGTGCAGAGAGATGGGGATGCAGATTTCTGGAGGAGGGCGGGTGAGATGTGCCAGCAGGCAGCTCTGCGCGCCCTGTCCCCGGCCACAGCCCGGCCAGCGCTGCAGGACGCCAGCCCTTGTCCCCGCAGGGCAGCACTCCGTCCCCAGTGCTGGCACGGATGAGCCCCACGGCCACGGCACGGGTCCCCTCGGCAGGGCGTGGGAGCGCAGGCGATGCCTCCGTGCTCCTGAGGAGCCACCGTGGGCGAGGACGGTCCCTATGGGCAGCTCCTCAGCGACAGCCGGGATGTCTGTGTTCATTATGCACATCCCTTTCACGCCGCCTTCTTTATTCGCGTGCTATCTAGTGTCATTAAGATATCAAGTTCATTTAGGTACATCCACATTGGCAGTTTAATTATGTCTGGGTACTACTCTGTATTTTATTCATGGACTATCTGGGGGCGGTTGTCAAACACAAGCCCAGGAGATAAAGGTTCGGTGGCTGCAGAATGCTAATGTCCTGCTGGTTCCCTTTTGACAAATACACATGCCAGTTATTACCAAACTGATTATTTCATTCATTAACACCACATACATCAGCTCCCTTCACCCGGTATTATTGTATACATTCATCTTTTCATAAACAATTACCTGACAAGGTTGGGAAAGGCAAGTACTGGGGAATTAATGCTCTGATGCGAAGTTCCCGGCGTGGGTTAGTAACAAGGTGCTGGGGGGGGCGGAATGCCCCGTTAGCGTGATCGCTTCATTAATCAAATTAGGGACAATAGCACGTCACATGTGTGCCATGTTTCCCAACAATACCGAACCCGTTCGCATTGTGCCGGGGGCTCAGTGGATGGGGCTCCCTGTCCGGTTTGTGGTGATGGGGAGATGAAATGAAAGCCAGGAGACCCGGTGGGAAGGCTTGGAAAGCTTTCACCGCGGCCGGACCATGGTGTGCATTTCTCTGCCCTTTCGGTTATTATTATTATTATTATTATTATTATTATTATTATTATTATTATTATTATTATTATTAT